>CM031948.1:31946348-32066348 GCA_018749465.1 Paracanthobrama guichenoti
TGTGTGTGTGTGTGTGTGTGAGTGTGTGTGTGTGTGTGTGTGTGTGTGTGTGTGTGTGTGTGTGTGTGTGTGTGTGTGTGTGTGTGTGTGTGTGTGTGTGTGTGTGTGTGTGTGTGTGTGTGTGTGTGTGTGTGTGTGTGTGTGTGTGTGTGTGTGTGTGTGTGTGTGTGTGTGTGTGTGTGTGTGTGTGTGTGTGTGTGTGTGTGTGTGTGTGTGTGTGTGTGTGTGTGTGTGTGTGTGTGTGTGTGTGTGTGTGTGTGTGTGTGTGTGTGTGTGTGTGTGTGTGTGTGTGTGTGTGTGTGTGTGTGTGTGTGTGTGTGTGTGTGTGTGTGTGTGTGTGTGTGTGTGTGTGTGTGTGTGTGAGTGTGTGTGTGTGTGTGAGTGTGTGTGTGTGTGTGTGAGTGTGTGTGTGTGTGTGTGTGTGTGTGTGTGTGTGTGTGTGTGTGTGTGTGTGTGTGTGTGTGTGTGTGTGTGTGTGTGTGTGTGTGTGTGTGTGTGTGTGTGTGTGTGTGTGTGTGTGTGTGTGTGTGAGTGTGTGTGTGTGTGTGTGTGTGAGTGTGTGTGTGTGTGTGTGTGAGTGAGTGTGTGTGTGTGTTTGCTGCCGTTAGGTGCTTGTATCCCTTCCTGCAGCAGCGTGTATCGTGGCAGGATGTGGGTACGAGTGGCACAGAGAGAGAGACACACAGCGCCAGTCTGATACTCTACCCAGGAAAGCAAGTACGCAGAAACAAGACTTGTTGAAAGATGTGCGTTTCGTAAGAGATGACAAAGAGATGCGCACAGATGTGTTGTTGCTTGTCCTCGCTGTTTCTCTCTCACTTTCTAACAACAGGCCTGAGGCCAGGTGCTGAGACGCTGTCTATTTCCTGATATATTAATTCACACGCTTGCAGAATTTATATGATCAAAGGCAAACGTCAATCGCTCATACTTAGTGATTTGAACAAACAACCTTAAGATTTAAATAATGTGATCAGACTTTTCACAATTTTCACAGCAACCATATATATATTGGCCAATAAATCTAAATCCAAATTTTTTGAGAGCCTGATTACAAAAACAAAAGTCTCACCATTAAAAGTTTAAGTATTTAATAGTTTAAGTATTAGTAATTTTGTCATGTGCTTGTGTCATTTTTATTACTTTTAGTTAATTAATTCATTTTTTATGTCAATTTTTGTTTCATTTTAGTAGTTTGGTAATTCTTGCATTTTTCATCTAATATTTTATTTAAATGACCAAAAAATTATTTTACCAAAAAATATTTCTGGCTGTTAGTTTTCATTCTGAAACTAAAGGTTTAATGACTATATTTTGTTTGAAAACAGAAAAAGAATGTTGTTTTCTTGCATTACACTGTTTTTTTGCTGTAGCTTTTGCAACATTTTAAGTTTCAAAGAATTTCTCAATTTTGTAATTAATAAAAAGGGGGTGAATATAGTAGTAGCGTGGTAAAAAACAAGTGCTCATTCACTCATTAATGAGAAGTTCACAATAAGGTTTTAACTGAAAAATATAAAAGTAATATGTGACCTGGAGCTCACCACGGTCCTGCGTCTCACGGGTATATCTGTATACATTGTATGGGTCAAAATTATCCATTTTTCTTTTATGCCAAAAATCATTAGGATATTAAGATCATGTTCCATGAATATATTTTGTAAATTTCATACCGTAAATATATCAGAAATGTATTATTTATAACTTTAAAGGAGATTTTCTCAATATTTAGATTTTTTTTTTGCACCCTCAGATTCCAGATTTGCAATATCGTCCTATCCTAACAAACCACACATCGATGGAAAACTTATTTATTCAGCTTTCAGATGATGTGTAAATCTACATTTCAAAAAATGGACTCTTATGACTCGTTTTGTGGTCCAGGGTGACATACACATTTTTTTAATTCATTACAAGGGTTATCAATAACGTCTCAGTTACGTATGTAACCCTCGTTCCCTGAGGAGGGAACGGAGACGTAACGTCAGTGACTGACGAATGGGGGTTTCGCCTAGAAGCCTATCATCTTCGAGATCTTAGAAAGCGCTCAATGGCAGTGCCAATGCCATGGGCATGCGGAATTTGCATGCGTAACTCCGCCCCACCGCGTGGGTATATAAGGAAGTACGCAGGCACATCGCATTATGTTTACTTGCTGAGGAGCCAAGACTGAACTCTGGCCGTTCCAGCGGTACAGCGGAGTGGCAGAGGGACGTTACGTCTCCGTTCCCTCCTCAGGGAACAAGGGTTACATGCATAACCGAGACGTTCCCTTTCGTTCAGTCACTCCGAGTAACGTCAGTGACTGACGAATGGGGGTCCCAATATAATCCCGCCACTTGGCTGTCTTCCAGTGCCCTGCGTAAGTGCGAGCTCCCTGTCGTAAGACTAGTATGGACGAAGGACTCCCACTTATCACAGGAATACCAAGGTACACTGGGAAGCATATTCCAGGAGGAACATGCGCCAGGATGCCTACCCGTAGGGAGGACTTAGAATACACATATGACCACTAGGGGCTGCATATGGGAGATTCTGGGGAACCAGGGCGAAGGTGGACTTTTAACCCCAGGGGTGGCAAGGTTGCCAAGGGAAAACACCTGCTCGAGGAGGCTTACAGTGGAAATACACGTGTGGGGGTTGCTCGGAGGGGGAACCATGCACACGGAGGCACCTGGCCTGACATCTCAGATCATTACCTAGTATCATGTATACTTAATTTAGCTAAGGCTGCAAAGCCGTCCCCTCGCTTCAAATATGGCAGAACTATCACTGCCGCCACTAAAAATTGCTTTTTAAATAATCTTCCTCATCAGTTTCATCTCCTCAGCATCCCAGATAGCCTAGAGGAACTCGATTTTGCAACAGAAACTATTGACTCTCTTTTTTCCAGCACTTTAGACACAGTTGCTCCCCGGCGCTTAAAGAAGATTAAAGAAAATAGTCCAACGCCGTGGTACAATGAGCACACCCGGGCCCTTAAAACAGCAGCCAGAAAAATGGAGCGCAGCTGGAAGAAAACAAAATTAGAGATTTTTCGTAATTCATGGCAGCCGTCTACTATAGTGTCACATGAGACAGAGCATTGTTGTGTCACTGAGAAAAAATTACATTCATTCACTGCTATAGGAGAGGAAGAATTGGCTAAACTCGTTAAATCATCTAAATCAACAACATGTATGCTCGACCCTATACCGACTAGGCTATTAAAAGAGATGCTACCAGAGGTCATAGATCCTCTTCTTAATATCATTAACTCATCTTTGTTATTAGGATATGTACCGAAAACGTTTAAGTTGGCTATTATCAAACCACTTATTAAAAAACCTCAACTTGATCCTACAGAATTAGTCAATTATAGGCCGATCTCAAATCTACCCTTCCTGTCAAAAATACTGGAAAAGGCAGTGTCTTCACAATTATGTTCCTTTTTAGAAAGAAATGGTATCTGTGAGGATTTCCAGTCAGGATTTAGACCGTATCATAGTACTGAGACTGCTCTCATCAGAGTTACAAATGATTTACTCTTATCATCCGATCGTGGTTGTATTTCTCTATTAGTGTTACTCGATCTTAGCGCTGCATTCGATACTATCGACCACAACATTCTTTTGAATAGACTCGAAAATTATGTTGGCATTAGTGGAACTGCATTGGCATGGCTTAAATCATACTTATCTGACCGTTATCAGTTTGTAGCAGTAAATGAAGAGATGTCACACCGATCACAAGTTCAGTATGGAGTACCGCAGGGCTCGGTGCTAGGACCGTTGCTCTTCACCCTGTACATGCTACCACTGGGAGATATCATTAGGAAGCATGGCGTTAGTTTTCATTGTTATGCTGACGATACTCAGCTCTATATTTCTTCACGCCCTGATGAAACTTACCAATGCACAAGATTAACAGAATGCATAGCTGATATAAAACATTGGATGTCTAGTAATTTCCTGCAACTTAATTCAGAAAAAAATGAATTTTTAATTATTGGACAAAAAAACTCTGCAAGTAGTAACCTAGAATACTGTCTAACACTCGATGGCTGCTCTGTCAAGTCCTCGTCGTCAGTTAGGAACCTGGGTGTGCTCTTTGATACCAATCTTTCATTTGAAAGCCACGTTTCTAACATCTGTAAAACTGCATTCTACCATCTTAAAAATATATCTAAATTACGGCACATCCTTTCGATGCAAAATGCTGAACAGTTAATTCATGCGTTCATGACCTCAAGGCTAGATTACTGTAATGCTTTACTGGGTGGTTGCCCTGCTCACTTAATAAACAAACTCCAGCTGGTCCAAAGCGCAGCAGCTCGAGCTCTTACTAGAACAAGGAAGTATGACCATATTAGCCCGGTTCTGTCAACACTTCATTGGCTCCTATTAAACATCGAATAAATTTTAAAATCTTGCTTATTACTTACAAAGCACTAAATGGTTTAGCTCCCCAGTATTTGAGCGAACTCTTAACGCATTATACTCCATCACGTCTATTGCGGTCTCAAAACTCTGGCCAGTTGATAATACCTAGAATATCAAAATCAACTGCAGGCGGTCGATCCTTTTCCTATTTAGCGCCTAAACTTTGGAACAGTCTTCCTAGCATTGTTCGGGAAGCAGACACACTCTGTCAGTTTAAATCTAGACTAAAAACGCATCTCTTTACTATGGCTTACACATAAAACATTATCAATTTCTATTACTCAAATCAGTAAATGATTGTCAGGCTGCATTAACTAGGTCAGCCGGAACCGGGAACACTTCCCATAACACCTGATGTACTCATACATCATAAGAAGAATGGCATCTACGCTAATGTTAGTCTCTCTGTTTATACCGAGGTTTACTGCAGTCAGCCAGATCCAGGCCGTATCCAGATCAGATGGTGGACCAGTGCCTGGACATGACCAACGCATCCCTGAAGTGTCTGCAGAGAACATGTCAAATAAACTCCCCGTAAATGCTGCATCGACACGACATCCTCATTAAACCCGTCTTGGCGTGCGACTCCAATCTCTCGAATAATCTAACAAATATCTATTTGCCTAATATGAATTAAGACCTGCTATGTTGCCAGAATTATAATCATACACTGTTTGTTCGTCGGCCAGAGGAGAACTGGCACCCGACTGAGCCTGGTTTCTCCCAAGGTTTTTCTCCATTCTGACCCTGAAGGAGTTTTGGTTCCTTGCCACCGTTGCCTCTGGCTTTTGGCTTGCTCAGTTGGGGACACCTAAATTTCTTCTATATTACCGATCTGCCCGCATTGATGCTATATGATACTTGAAATTAGCTGGATAACATCACCGTTTCACCAGAACGGCTGTACAAATTCTGTTGCATTATTTTACTTTTAACAATGTGAAGCTGCTTTGAAACAATTGGACTTGTTAAAAGCGCTATATAAATAAAGGTGATTTGATTTGATTTGATTTGACACAAGGGTCTGGGTGAATGGGCAGACTTACTGGTGTCGGTGTCGACAGTGCTGGAGCAGCTCAGGGCTTCCGGGAAGCTCACCTGAGAATATAATTACACGTATCCAGTCCGAGGAGTGGAATGGCGAGCAAGCGAAGACACCTGAGCCTAATCCATTACCGGCCATTAGTAGAGTCGAGTACATAGTCGGAAACAGGCTCCACTCGGAGATTGTAAAATCTGGCGAATGTGTTAGGTGTCGCCCAGCCTGCAGCTCTGCAGATGTCTGTTAGCGAAGTGCCATGCGCTAAAGCCTAAGAGGAGGGCACACTCCGAGTAGAGTGGGCCCTGACCCCAAGGGGGCATGGTCTGGTAAGCCAAAACAATGGCGTCCACTATCCAGTGGGACAACCTTTGCTTTGAGAGAGCCTTTCCCTTCAGCTTCCAACCATAACAGACAAAGAGCTGGTCTGAGGTCCTGAAACACTGCGTCTTGTCTACATAGGTGCGGAGGACACGTACTGGACAGAGCAGTGCCAAGGCTGGGTCTGCCCCCTCCAAAGACAGCACTTGCAGGTTCACCACCTGGTCTCTGAACGGTGTGGTGGGAACCTTGGGCACATATCCAGGCCGGGGTCTCAGGATCACATAAGAATTGGCCGGCCCAAATTCCAGGCACGCTTCATCAATCAAAAATGCCTGCAGGTTCCCTACCCTCTTGATGGAGGCCAAAGAGACCAGGAGCGCTGTCTTCATTGACAGGAACTTAACCTTGGCTGATCGCAAATGCTCAAAGGGAGGCCTCTGCAGAGCATCTAAGAATACTGAGAGGTCCCAAGAGGGTACGAGGGGAGCGTGAGGAGAATGAAGCCTCCTGGCGCCCCTCAGGAACCTGATGACCAGGTCGTGCTGACTTACCTTTTTGTTCTCCAAGAGGTCATGGTGGGCAGATATAGCGGCCACGTATACCTTGAGGGTGGAAGGAGACAGCCTTCGTTCCAACCCTTCCTGGAGAAATGAGAGCACGGACCCGATCGGGCATTTCCAAGGGTCTTCTTGGCGAGAAGAGCACCAGGTGACGAAGAGGTTCCACTTCAATGAATAGGCATGTCTTGCAGACTCTGCCTTAGTGGAAGTGATGGTAGCCACCACCGGAGGTGGTAGGGTACTCAAACCTGCCGCGTCCCATCCAGGAGCCACACGTGGAGGTTCCAAAGGTCGGGACGTGGGTGCCATAGGGTGCCCCGTCTCTGAGAGAGGAGGTCCTCCCTCAGAGGAATTGGCCAGGGAGGGGTTGTCGCAAGGAGTTACTAGTTCTGGAAACCAGGTCCGGCCGTGCCAGTACGGGGCGACCAAAAGGACCTGCTCCTTGTCCTCCCTGATCTTGCACAGTGTCTGTGCGAGAAGGCTCACTGGGGGAAACACATACTTGCGTAGGCCCCACGGCCAGCTGTGCACCAGTGCATCCATGCCGAGTGTGCCCTCGGTCAGGGAATAATACAGGCAGCAATGGGAAGAGTCGTGGCAAACAGGTCTACCTGCACATCGCCGAACTGTTCACAGATCAGCTGGACCATCTGGGGATGGAGTCGCCATTCCCCCGGAGGTGGCTGAAACCAAGAGAGAACGTCGGCTGGCCGGTTCAGGACTCCCGGGACATGGATAGCACGAAGGGATCTCAGATGCTTCTGACTCCATAGAACGAGATGGCGGGCGAGTTGAGACATACAGCGGGAGCGCAGACCAGCCTGATGGTTGATGTGGCCGTGTTGTCTGACCGGACTAGCATGTGTTGACCCTTGAGCAGGGCTCGGAAGCGGTGCAGGGCGAACCATACTCCCAGCAACTTGAGGTAATTGACATGCAGGCGGTGCTGGGGTCCTGTCCAGGAGCCCGCGGCAGCATGTCCATTACACATGGCACCCCAGCCCATGGCAGAGGCATCTGTTGGTACAACAATATGCCTGGAAACTCGTTCTAAGGGCACACCGGCCTGTAGAAAGCTGAGGTTCGACCACGGGGTGAGGGTCTGCAGGCAGGCCCGAGTCACTGGAACCCGGAGCGTGCCCGACTGCCATGCCTATCTTGGGACTCGATCGCAAAGCCAGTGCTGAAGCAGTCTCATATGAAGCTATCCGAGCGGGGTTACCACGGCTGCAGATGCCATATGCCCCAGGAGCCTCTGAAATAATTTCAGTGGGACCGCACTCTTGCTCTCAATTTGATGGAGGCAAGTCAGCAGTGACTGCACGCGCTCACTCGCAAGCTGCGCGCATATGGCAACCGAGTCGATTTCCATATCGAGAAAAGAGATCCTCTGCACTGGGCAGAGTTTGCTCTTTTCCCAGTTGACCCGAAGGCCCAGACAGGCTAAGTGCTGGAGAACTAAATCTCTGTGTTCGCACACCTGCTCTCGAGAGTGACTCAGTATGAGCCAGTCGTCGAGGTAGTTCAGGATGTGAACCCCGTGCTGCCTTAGCGGCGCAAGGGCTGCTTCGACAATCTTTGTGAAGACGCGAGGGGACAGAGCTAGCCCGAATGGGAGGACCGCGTACTGATATGCCCGCCCCTCGAAGGCAAACTGTAGAAACAGTCTGTGTCGAGGAATAATGGAGACATGGAAGTAGGTGTCCTTCAGGTCGATCGCTGCAAACCAATCTGCTGGACGAACGCATTCAAAAAGGCGTTTCGCTGTCAACATCCTGTCAACAGCGCAGGTCCAAGATTGGTCGTACAATGAAGTAGGGGCTGTAGAAGCTGGACTTCATTTCGGCTGGAGGGACAGGCTCGATTGCACCCTTCACCAGCAGAGTGGCGATCTCTGCACTCATGACTGGAGCATTGGGCCCCAGCATGGTGTATTGGACTCCCCGGAAACGGGGAAGAGCCTGAGCTAACTGAATCGCATAGCTGAGCCTGATGGTCCTCACGACCCAGCGGGACAAGTCCGGGAAGCTGTAGCCAGGCTCCCAAGAGCTGCACCAGCAGGGACCACAGACGTACCTCGGGTGGGGCAGCGAGGCAGCGTGGCCGGCCCGGACGTGGGAGGCACTGCGTCCCGGTGTGGAGGCACGGTCAGCAGCTGCGTCCTGACAGAGGAGACCAGGGAAGGACGAGCGTTCCACAGGGGTCTGCTCTGAGAGGAGGCTGGCGACAGAGAAGGACGAGAGCGGGAGGGATGGGAGCCACAGGGGGGCACCCTCGGCGGCGAGCAGGCTGAGGCAACTGTGTCGGTGGTTGGGTGGAGGCAGCATATGTTTAATGGCCTCAGACTGCTTCTGAGCGGCTGAGAACTGTTGGGCGCAGCTCTCAACCGCACAGCTCATGTGTGAGCCCTGGGTCAGCTCTGCCCTCGTACATGTCACACAGCACCTTAGCCTGGTAGGCCTCAAGGATGGCCATGGCATGCAAAGAGGCGGCAGCCTGCCCTGCAGCTCTGTAGGTCTTCGCCACCAAGGATGATGTGAATCTACAGGCCTTGGAGGGGTGCTTTGGGTCGCCACGCCAGGTTGAAGCACCCTGCGGACACAGTTGCATCACAAAAGAGCGTTCAACTGGGGGAACCCCAGTGTACCCTTTAGCCGCGGCCCCATCGAGGGCAGAGAAGGCAGAGGAGGTCGCCGAACGGTCGCAGGAAGACAACGGAGACTTCCAGGACCGCGTGACCTCCTCATGCACCTCTGGGAAGAAAGGTATTGGGGGCGTGGTCTGCTGGGTGACAGAACGCGCCGCCCCCATAAACCAATTGTCCAACCACGAGCGCTCAGGCCGAGTGGAGGGTTCCACTTCAACCCGAGACTCGCGGCTGCCTGGGCAAGCATGGCTGTCAGCTCTGTGTCCGACTCGGGCAATGCTGGCACACCCGAAGGTGGCAGCACAGCTGAATCATCATCCTCAGAGGACTCTAGCCCACCTTGAGATGCGGCGACCGACATCTCTTCGTCCTCGGCGGCACCAAACGAAACACGCGGGGCAGCAGGTGCTGGTGCGCTAGAGGGGGGTGTGGGCCAAGGCATGAGCGTCGGAGCTTGCACGCCAGACAGTGATTGTGCCCATCAGAAGGCGACAGAGACACAGAAGCACACGGGCGAGACATCCTGAAAAGGGCACGCCGCGTGTGAGCTCTTTTGTGAGAGGAAAGCCTCACAATCGATGCCGAAGCGCCCAGGGAAACGCACACCAGCCGGATGCAGACCACTGCACAGATCAGCAGGCAGCAAGTATGCGATCGCTGGAACGCGCTGTAACACCAACACCGACTGGAAAGCTGCTCGTCTCGAAGAAGCTGACAAAATTAACTCAGAAAGGCTTTGCGGAGTGAAGAGTAGGTACTCTTGGCTCCGAAGCAGAAAAACATAATGTGATGTGCCTGCTTACTTCCTTATATGGGTGGGGCGGAGTAACGCATGAAAATTCCGCATGCCCATGGCATTGGCACTGCCATTGGGCGCTTTCTAAGATCTTGAAGATGATAGGCTTCTAGACGAAACCCCCATTCGTCAGTCACTGACGTTACTCTGAGTGACTGAACGAAAGGGAACACCCTATAGCAATGCCCTAGCAACTACCTAGAACACCCTAGCAACTAATCACGACACTTTGAGGCACCGACCACAAACAGTAATTACATCTTGTCCCTCAGTTTGTAAAAACAACCAGGTCTTTCTATGCACTTACAATAGGGCAAGACTGGAGGGTTTAAAAACAAAAAAGTGCAGCTTCCATCTTATTGAATGCACTTTAAATAATTCTTCAGTGCAAAAAGTGTTATTTGAGTTGTGAAGTCATCTATGCATCAATTCCAGAGTTAGCTCTATGTAGATCGCATCCCTTTCTATATGCTTGCACCTAAGTGTATAAATGTACTATTTCTACATTGTCATCACAGGACTCATGGTGTCTTTCTTATTTTGTTAACATTTACAGTGTTGTACAGGCTGTACTTAAAAAAAAAAAGCATAGATTTAACATTTTTCCTGGTGCAATGCATTGCTCAGACTTGCATTGCAAGCACAATCCTGTAAATGTGATTTTGTTAGTTTTGTTTCCTGTCGAAACGGACATTCAAACACAGGAGACACAAATATCTGCCAGTAATCTGTGTAATTGAGGCATGTTTATTAACTTATTGCATAATCATTTAGGTTGAAAGATCTGTCTCGTCAATGTGTAAACAGTCTGCACGCTTAATGAAGAACATGTTAGTCCTTCGGCCAATCAGAACGCTCCAGGCTTTCTTAAGCCTGCCTCCATGACCAATCAGAGGCCACCACAAGACAAAGATAGACATACCAAAAACAGACACCAAAATAATGTGCCTGCTCCAGTGTCGTATTAGCTATAAATCAGTTTTCTGCATTAATTGAATTGTATAGAGCATTTAAAATGAGTGTAAATAAGCTGGAATCTGATTAGAAAAGATGTGTCTATTGTCCCAAACTGCTAGTATGAGAGATACAGACCTATTCATGGAGAAATGTGACCACGGACGATGTCCTTCCAAGGTTTTCCAGGCAGCCGATGGAAAAAAGGAGAGGGAATTTCTCCTTTCACCCCTCCTCCTTCGTTCCTCAACTAGAACAGACCAGCTGGGAGGCTGTGAATTGAAATGTTTTCCTCCTCTGGATCCCTGCGTTCACCACATCTCGTCCCACTGTACATGTAAATCACATCTCATTTCTTTTTTTTCGGCTGTTTCCTGTTTTTCTTTCATATCATTTTATTCAAAGACAAGACAAGAAGAGCTACAAGGATGCTACAAACCCAAGCTGTGTGATCCAGCAACGTCCCTCCTCCGTTCCTGCTTTGCAATTGGTTGGCTGTGGGGCAGCTGAAGGCTGTGATTGGCTCAGATGGCTGTCCGTCTGGCTTAGCAGGAATGAGGACAGGATTTAATGGTTGGACACAGATGCTGTGAATGTGTCCATGGAAGAGTTCAGAGATGTTAACCCCTTGCTGCCTTGCTGTATGTTATAAATGCTGTCTGCCTATATTAGATTAAATATGAAATATGATATATATATATTAATGCTGTCAATTGATTACATTTTTTTATATATATATATATTTTATTTTCACTTTAGAAAATGGTTTTCATGATTTTTATGTTTTGCATAATAGTTTGAGTTTCTTATTGATTTATTAAATCAATCTCCTTCATTGCATTAACTCAAATGTTTTATTTCAATGAATTCTAAATTTTAAGGCAACCAGGTAACTTACTTTTTTTAAGTTAAAGGTGCACTATGTAACTTTTTCAGTAAAATATCCAAAAACCACTAGGCCAGTGTTATATATTTTGTTCAGTTGAGTTCTTACAATATCCCAAATGTTTCCAACTATTTGTAAATGGTGAGAAAGTTGCTATTTTCCCCAATGAACCGGGACGTGTGAGGGCGTGGCCTGTCGATGACATCATATCCACGTGCGGTTTGTGGTGTTATTCTGCAGAAGCGCTTTACTCTCACTGCGGTGTGAACAAGAGTCATAGCAGCGCGCGAGCGTGACGCACAGAAGTGCGTCATCACATCATTCTCAACACACTCAGATGTGTCTAATATGATCAACAGAGCTGCGTTCCCTCATACTCATGACCAGGAAAGAGGAAATGGCGCCGGCGACTGTGGCATAATAAAAGTCCCGCTTCTCGCGAGGCGTGTGTCGCGTTCATCTCATTAACAATCGCTCCAGCGGCCTCGCTCAGCTCCACAACACTCGGTCCTGCTCCGCTTCACACTACAGTAGCGTTAATAATCACATCCATGGACATGATTTCTGCCCGAGTCCTATCCCGAGTCTTTCCCACCGGCTGTGAGGGGAAGACCACATGTCCCGAGATTCTGCGCTCAAGCTTCAAGAGTCATCAAACTACGCCTTTGTTTTGAATAGGCGACCTCTAGCGGACCTCTAACTTACATAGTGCACCTTTAAACCAACATTAATTTTTTACAGTGTTGTAATAATTTCACAGTTACTCTCTATAATAAATATCTTTTTATGAATGAGGGCCATTTTATGATAGACATTCAACATTGCAGTATAATTGAAAGCTATCAATTTCAACATTTATTAGGCTTTAAAATTATTTGCTTAAAAATAACAACTTTTAATTGAAGTGAACTTAAAACAATCTTCACCTAAACTATTATAATAAATGTCATATTTACCTGTGGTCTCTGTTAGACATATACAGAAATTTAATAAAGTTATCAAACAGTCTGCACTGCATAAATAATAAATGAAATATAGATTAATCCTTATTAAAGCTATAATTTCCTCTGTTCCCTTTGTTCTGTGATGAACATTAATGACAGAAAACACAGTGGCTGGTTTATAACTGTCGATCTGCTTTTATTGAGCAAAATTACAAATTAACAAAACGGTAGCTTATACATGATAAGAGATCAATGACACACATGCACATGCAGAAAAGAGAAAAACAAAAAGTAAGAAAGTAGTAATAGAGTTGTAGTAGAATTAGTAATCATTATAATAACAATAATAGTAGTAGTAACAACAATAATATTCATGATGAGTAGTGGTAGCATTAGAAGTTTATAATAATAGTAATAGTATTAGTAATAATAATAATAGTAGTGGTAGTAGTAGTAACAACAATAATAATAGTAGGAGTGGTGGTAGCATTAGAAGTTTATAATAATAGTATTGGTAATAATTATAATACATTTAGACCAGTCAATAAAAATATTGTAGATATACACTATTCTCTAGGTCTGGGAGCCGCTCCACAACTGCGAGTGAGCACAAGCAACAGACCTTCCCGACACAGACACCTCCCTATGGTGCCCAATGGCAAACCAAGCTCACCTAGTCTGGCTGTGACCTGACCGAACAGAAGTCATGTTTGGTTGCCCCTTTGTTTTTGTTTTGTTTTTTTCCCTGTGGTTTGGACCATGGTGTGCACCAGTTAGCTCCCCAGCCAGAGACACCACATCCAGCCCAGATATTAATCTAACACCATTATTATGAGAGAAGGGATTGGGGCAAAGGTGTTAAGAGGGAGGCAAAGGCGGCATGACGCGGATCTGCTGCTGTCACGCGCATCTCATTTCCTCACAGTTCTTTAAGTTCATTTAAGACGTTATTGAACTCATTTAAGATGCTCTTATGAGAATATGAGACAAAACGGGCATTATGGCAAAATTCTGTGTGTTATTGTTCGTTCAAGCGCGAAAGAGAACTCGATACTGGAGCGTCTTTCTGAGTGTGTGTGTGTGTGTGTGTGTGTGTCATAGTCAGGACATTCACAGACAGCGCGTTCTCTTCTGTCTCTCTGAGCGATGCGCGTGTGTGTGTCATAGTCAGGTTATTCACAGTCAGTGCGTTCTCTTCTGTCTTTCTGTGTGTGTGTGTGTGTGTGTGTGTGTGTGTGTGTGTGTGTGTGTGTGTGTGTGTGTGTGTGTGTCATAGTCAGAACATTCACAGACAACGCGTTCTCTTCTGACTTTCTGAGCGTTGTGTGTGTGTGTGTGTCATAGTCAGGACATTCACAGACAGCGCGTTCTCTTCTGTCTTTCTGTGTGTGTGTGTGTGTGTCATAGTCAGGACATTCACAGACAGCGCGTTCTCTTCTGTCTCTCTGAGCGTTGCACGTGTGTGTGTGTGTGTGTGTGTGTGTGTGTGTGTGTGTGTGTGTGTGTCATAGTCAGGTTATTCACAGTCAGCGCATTCTCTTCTTCTGTCTTTCTGAGCGTGTGTGTGTGTGTGTGTGTGTGTGTGTGTGTGTCATAGTCAGGACATTCACAGACAGCGCGTTCTCGTCTGACTTTCTGAGCGTCGTGTGTGTGTGTGTGTCATAGTCAGGACATTCAGACAGCGCGCTCTCTTCTGTCTTTCTGAGCGATGCGCGTGTGTGTGTCATAGTCAGGTTATTCACAGTCAGTGCGTTCTCTTCTGTCTTTCTGTGTGTGTGTGTGTGTGTGTGTGTGTGTGTGTGTGTGTGTGTGTGTGTGTCATAGTCAGGACATTCACAGACAGCGCGTTCTCTTCTGTCTCTCTGAGCGTTGCACGTGTGTTGTGTGTGTGTGTGTGTGTGTGTGTCATAGTCAGGTTATTCACAGTCAGCGCGTTCTCTTCTGTCTTTCTGAGCGCCGTGTGTGTGTGTGTGTGTGTGTGTGTGTGTGTGTGTGTGTGTCATAGTCAGGACATTCACAGACAGCGCGTTCTCGTCTGACTTTCTGAGCGTCGTGTGTGTGTGTGTGTGTCATAGTCAGGACATTCACAGACAGCGCGCTCTCTTCTGTCTTTCTGAGCGTCGTGTGTGTGTGTGTCATAGTCAGGACATTCACAGACAGCGCGTTCTCTTCTGTCTCTCTGAGCGTTGCGCGTGTGTGTTGTGTGTGTGTTGTGTGTGTGTGTGTGTGTGTGTGTGTTATAGTCAGGACATTCACAGACAGCTCGTTCTCTTCTGCCTCTCTGAGTGTCGTGTGTGTGTGTATGTGTGGGTGTGTGTGTGTGTGTATGTGTGGGTGTGTCATAGTCAGGACATTCACAGACAGCTCGTTCTCTTCTGCCTCTCTGAGTGTGTGTGTGTGTGTATGTGTGGGTGTGTGTGTGTGTATGTGTGGGTGTGTCATAGTCAGGACATTCACAGACAGCTCGTTCTCTTCTGCCTCTCTGAGTGTCGTGTGTGTGTGGGTGTGTGTGTGTGTATGTGTGGGTGTGTCATAGTCAGGACATTCACAGACAGCGCGTTCTCTTCTGTCTCTCTGAGTGTTGCGCGTGTGTGTGTGTGTGTGTGTGTGTGTGTGTGTGTGTGTGTGTGTGTGTGTGTGTGTGTGTGTGTTTGTGTCAGAGTCAGGACATTCACAGTCACCACGTTCTCTTCTGTCTTTCTGTGTGTGTGTGTGTGTGTGTGTGTGTGTGTGTGTGTGTCATAGTCAGGACTTTCACAGTCAGCGCGTTCTCTTCTGTCTTTCTGTGTGTGTGTTTTATTGACAAAAATTTTTTTTTGTTTGTCTCAGGTAACATTTTAAGCTGTGGTATGGTCATCATGTTACAATGTGCCCCCTCACATGTTATAATATACTCCACCTATGGGACATGTTGTCACATTTCACTTCCATTCTTTCAAGGTAAATCAAGAAAAAAAGTATACACATATTAATAAAACAAAACAAAATAATTGTACTAGATGTGGGAAATTAATGTGGGAAAAAAATAAATACTCTGAACCCCAAGTGGATTTACACAAACTGAGAAAGTCAAAAAACGACCAACTCTCCCATATATAAATGTATCAGTGAAAAAAGTCAAGAAAACTAAAGAGAGAAAAATCTTTACCTCCTATCAAAGACTTTGAAGACCATGCGTTCTGCCTCTTGATATGTTTGATCCTCTTTCATGGTATAGAGCCATCACCCCATAGGCTTTCATAGTTAAATGTGCCTGTACCTGTCAATTTATATATGTGTGTGTGTGTGTGTGTGTGTGTGTGTGTGTGTGTGTGTGTGTGTGTGTGTGTGTGTGTGTGTGTGTGTGTTGGTATGCCAGCCGCTGAATGTGGGACAAATCCTTGATTAAACTTAATTGTTGACTAAAATTAATCCAAAAGATGAATGGATGGATTATGAATGATGTAAATCTAGAAATGCGCTTATCCGTTGTCTAATGTTTTGTAACAATTATTCAGATGTGCTCGCTAGTACACAGTCTGCAGATGGCGTCGTCCGTATGCTCTTAGCACATCTCCCTGTCAGACGCTGCCCCCTGGCGGTGACAGTGATTAGTGCTTATCTGCGCTAATCCTCTTATTCATCTGTTTATGATGCACAAGCCAAACTGCTCTCAAATTAACTGTCTAACATGCTAGGAGGAGTAAATATAATCCTTAGTTACAAGATAATAAATGTAGCAACACTTAGTGTACCACATGTGATGTTTTACTTCATTTGCCCAAGTTTGATTTAATGTCCCTTCTATATCTTTATAGTGAAAATGTTTTTTGGTTTTTAGATTTTTCATTGCAAATTATATTACATACACGTGAAAATTTGAGCATTTGATCCATAATCCATACATTTTGTTGTTTATTTAAAGGCTAATATGAAAATAAAAATACTGCACCGCAAGCATGACTGGGTTTTTAGATATCAACCTGTTTTGCAGTATAAGAGGAGAAGAATATGCATTGATTATATAATATAATAATTAGTGCTGTCACTGAACATTTGTGTTTACATAATATATGTGTGTGTGTGTGTGTGTGTGTGTGTGCTGTTTATAATAATTATTATGTATATATAAATACATGCATGTATATATTTAAGAAAAAATTATACATGCAAATGTGTGTGTGTGTGTGTGTGTGTGTGTGTGTGTGTGTGTGTGTGTGTGTGTGTGTGTGTGTGTGTGTGTGTGTATTCAAATATGCATAATAATTATACACACACGTAAACACAAACTTCTATTTTGGATACAATTAATCGCAATCATTCGTTTGACAGCGCTTATAATAATATATGGCATTCGTTAAAAAAACTTAAATAAATGTGTTTTTCTCAGGCAAACATGTTATTTTTTTAATTATGTAATATACATTATCATGCATATTAAATAATATAGTATACAATAAATATTGATGGTATGATCGTGGTAATGAATATGAAAATCATGCATGACCCGGACATGTTTGAAATAGGAAATAATATTAAAAAAGAATTAGATATTAATAATAAATAATAGAATATTTAGGACCACTAAGATTGTTTTGCACTGTGACATTATTTGGTGGTTAAAGATCAAAACAATATTTTTCACCAGATAAAGTTTGGAGCACATTAAAGTCTACATGGCGCTTTATTTCCATATTGTGATGCATTTCTGAGTAAAATATTCAATGAGAAAAATATGCCCAGACAGCAACATAGTACACTCAAAAAAATGACTCTATTTAAGCAATTCATCTTGATTTAACACCATTATATCAGGTTTAATTGCTTCACTGACGTAAAACCGTTACTCTTTGACATAACTTGATGTTTTTATTTTGAAATGACATGTTTTAATCAAGTGACCCAATCAAACAGGACTTTCACTTCCCATCATGCTTTGCAAAGGGGCTGAATTCGAGAGTAAATGTTTAAATAAAGTGCTATTTTATGCATTTTTTAACAAGATGAGAAAATGGAAAAAGTTTAATGTTTGTGTTATGTTAGTGTTGTTGGAGGTTGCCATTGTGGTGAAGTGTAGAGCATGTGCTTGGGGTGAGGATCTGCTAATAACAATGAAAGCTGATTTAATAATAAAAATCAGCTACTTTGGGAATGCCACGGATGTAACAAAACCAATACGATTTTGTAAAAGGTTTTCATGTCAGATAACATTTGTAATTAAACTGGATTACTTGTTTTGTTTTTTGTTTGATATTAATAGATTAATTGAACTTAATAGTTTTGGACAAAATTAAGAATGTTAACCTGTTTCAACTAAATGGCATTGAATTAACCTTACGTAAAAAACTTAAGTTTACTGAAATAAACAATATTAATTAAATTCAACATAACCCAGTTACGTGGAACCTGTTGACATAAAAAATGTAAGTAAATCTTTTTTGAGTGTATGTTGCTGTCTGGAAATGTGGGACTTGATGTTATCCATCGGGAATTAATTGATCCTTGAGTCGTTTTTATGACAGGTGTTCTGAGAGGAGGGGGTGAAAAGTAAGATTTGTGATATCAGAAAACCTGTTTCATGTTGTAGACGTACCAAAATCACCTTTATTTATATAGCGCTTTTTACAAGTCCAGTTGTTTCAGAGCAGCTTCACAGTGTTAACAGGAAAATAATGCCACAGAATTTGATTCGGCTGTACAGCCGCTCTGGTGAAACGGTGATGTTATCCAGCTCAGTTCAGTTATCATATAGTGTCAATGCGGGCAGATCGGTAATATAGATGAGATTTAAGTGTCCCCAACTGAACAAGCCAAAAGCCAAAGGCAACGGTGGCAAGGAACCAAAACTCCTTCAGGGTCAGAATGGAGAAAAAAACCTTGGGAGAAACCAGGCTCAGTCGGGGTGCCAGTTCTCCTCTGGCCGACGAACAAACAGTGTATGATTATAATTCTGGCAACATAGCAGGTCTTAAGTCATATTAGGTAAATAGATATTCGTAAGATTATTCAGAAGATTGGAGTCGGGAGTTTATTTGACACGCTCTCTGCAGACACTTCAGGGATGCGCTGGTCATGTCCAGGCGCAGGTCCACCATCTGATCTGGATACGGCCCGGATCCGGCTGACTGCAGTAAACCTCGGGATAAACAGAGAGACTAACATTAGCGTAGATGCCATTCTTCTTATGATGTAACGAGTACATCAGGTGTTATGGGAAGTGTTGACCTAGTTAATGCAGCCTAACAATCATTTACTGATTTGAATAATAGAGATTGATAATGTTTTATGTGTGTGCCATAGTAAAGAGTGTGTTTTTAGTCTAGATTTAAACTGACAGAGTGTGTCTGCTTCCCGAACAATGCTAGAAAGACTGTTCCAGAGTTTAGGCGCTAAATAGGAAAAGGGTCGACCGCCTGCAGTTGATTTTGATATTCTAGGTATTATCAGCTGGCCAGAGTTTTGAGACCGCAATAGACGTGATGGAGTATAATGCGTTAAGAGCTCGCTCAAATACTGGGGAGCTAAACCATTTAGTGCTTTGTAGGTAATAAGCAAGATTTTAACATTTATAAGATGTTTAATAGAGAGCCAGTGCAGTGGTGATAGAACCGGGCTAATATGGTCGGGCTAACATTGTAGGGAAGGTAGCCTACTTCTCAAATGCATCACATAATTGCTTTTTGAAGATCCTCAAATGTCCCATTTCAACACTAAAATAAGTTATTTTTGTATATGGTACATAATACTGTGGTATTCTTTGAAGTACCATGTAAATACCATGGTTAGTGATGGTAAACTCGACACACTATCAAACGCACACTCATATACATCCCCTCAAAATCATCACTTTTATTATTTCAGCAGCCTTCAAATATTAAAATATTTCCTCCAATATTAGTAGGTTTAATTTCATTTTGTCTTTTGTTGTTGCTGTATCAGGAGACAGGGGCTAGTTGTCACGTCCAATGTTGGTTTTAAACACTTGCTTCAAAATTGTACACAATAAAAACATGCTGGTGCTCTTCGCGTGTTGGTCAAAAATTAGCTTTTTTTATTTATTTTATTTTTTATGAAATTAATGCACATTTGTTTTGTTTGATAATGTTTTTATTTCATATTTATTTATGATAATGGATTTTATGGTACTAAATTATATTTATGCTGTAGTTATTATCCATTTATTCAGACCTGAAAATTACATTTCCAACTTAAATGGTCATAAATCTTGAATGTTTTAGTTTAAAGCACAGACTTAAGTGTGATCTCTGTTCAAAGAAGACACTTCGCAGATTATTGCTGAAGTGAAAAAACAAAGTTAACTTAAAAAAGTTACAGAATTTTATGTTTATTGTTATGAATAATGCATAAAAATACTATTTTCAATTTGCATATGAAATATATATTTTCAAAAACACGTTTTACTCTGAAATTGCATGAAAATCAAAGCCATAAATCTAAACAAGTTGCAAAAAAACCCAAAAATGAGTACTATTTTTTCAGGGCCATTTTAAAGGCACAATATGTAAGTTTTTTTGGATTTAAAATATCCAAAAACACAACTGGAGCCACAACGGCGATTCTAAACAGTTTTTATTTCTGCGGCTTTGTGGCTGGAAAAACATACAAAGTATGACAAGTGCAGATTATGTGCTTTATTTAATGTAAAAAGAATTTAAAGGGAGTTTGAATATAATTTTTGTGACCTTTTATAGACATAGCCTTACTGAAAGCAACAATGGATAATTCAGACGATAACAACTATGTTCAAGCTGTCAACTCAAGGTGAACAAACAAGAGTATTCGATGATAAAGTCACACAGTACTGTATTTTTAATCATGCAAAAATTTTGTAAGATTTGGGAATTCGATATTGTACTTATTCATTTTGTTGCGAATGCAGTCAGTGCGCTTGTAGAGAGAGCCCGCCCACACGCTCTTCTGATTGGCTGTGATTTTTAATTGATTGATCTCGGGTCGAGTCTGGTTTGCCGCTGCAACCTTGTCACATTGGACATCGTGCCTGTGGCCTGTTGCACAAAGCTGGTTTCAGTTGCTAGTTACCCAGGTAAGTTCGAGATTAGTTTGAGCAAACTCTGGTTTTTCGGGCTCAAGGAGGTGGATTAGTTTTTAGCGGTGTTCATCACCATGGTAACTTACACGACAAGGCTAACCTGCTCTGGAGCAGGTTTTATTCTGGGTTAGAGATTGCAAACCCAAACTGGACCAATCAGCTGCAAGTAAAGAAAAGCCACACCCCCTGTATCTCTCGTTCCAAATTGAAGCAGTTTAGAGTGAAAAAACTTTAGACAAAATTGCTCATCTTTTGGTGCTAATTATTTATTATATTTATATTATATTAATTATAATTACTTTTAATTCATACACTCACCTAAAGGATTATTAGGAACACCATACTAATACTGTGTTTGACCCCCTTTCGCCTTCAGAACTGCCTTAATTCTACGTGGCATTGATTCAACAAGGTGCTGAAAGCATTCTTTAGAAATGTTGGCCCATATTGATAGGATAGCATCTTGCAGTTGATGGAGATTTGTGGGATGCACATCCAGGAACCGAAGCTCCCGTTCCACCACATCCCAAAGATGCTCTATTGGGTTGAGATCTGGTGACTGTGGGGGCCATTTTAGTACAGTGAACTCGTTGTCATGTTCAAGAAACCAATTTGAAATGATTCGAGCTTTGTGACATGGTGCATTATCCTGCTGGAAGTAGCCATCAGAGAATGGGTACATGGTGGTCATAAAGGGATGGACATGGTCAGAAACAATGCTCAGGTAGGCCGTGGCATTTAAACGATGCCCAATTGGCACTAAGGGGCCTAAAGTGTACCAAGAAAACATCCCCCACACCACCACCAGCCTGCACAGTGGTAACAAGGCATGATGGATCCATGTTCTCATTCTGTTTACGCCAAATTCTGACTCTACCATCTGAATGTCTCAACAGAAATCGAGACTCATCAGACCAGGCAACATTTTTCCAGTCTTCAACTTTCTTCTTTCTTCAGTCTTCCAGTCCAATATTGGTGAGCTTGTGCAAATTGTAGCCTCTTTTTCCTATTTGTAGTGGAGATGAGTGGTACCCGGTGGGGTCTTCTGCTGTTGTAGCCCATCCGCCTCAAGGTTGTGCGTGTTGTGGCTTCACAAATGCTTTGCTGCATACCTCAGTTGTAACGAGTGGTTATTTCAGTCAAAGTTGCTCTTCTATCAGCTTGAGTCAGTCGGCTCATTCTCCTCTGACCTCTAGCATCAGCAAGGCATTTTCGTCCACAGGACTGCCGCATACTGGATGTTTTTCCCTTTTCACACCATTCTTTGTAAACCCTAGAAATGGTTGTGCGTGAAAATCCCAGTAACTGAGCAGATTGTGAAATACTCAGACCGGCCCGTCTGGCACCAACAACCATGCCATGCTCAAAATTGCTTAAATCCCCTTTCTTTCCCATTCCGACATTCAGTTTGGAGTTCAGGAGATTGTCTTGACCAGGACCACACCCCTAAATGCATTGAAGCAACTGCCATGTGATTGGTTGATTAGATAATTGCATTCATGAGAAATTGAACAGGTGTTCCTAATAATCCTTTAGGTGACTGTATAATATATTCATATAATTATATTGACAAGTAGCCTAATATTAATATAAATATAATATATGCATTCATAATTATTTTAAACAACGTGTATTCATTTGAGACATATAATTATTAGGCATATTTCTTTGATTCACATCATGCATTGATATAGTCAGATAATTGTTCAGCTGCCTCCTCAAACTGTCGCTGCAGCAGAAGTGTTTATTCCTGCTCTGTAAATGCATTTAATTTCATAATCATTTTCAAAACGATCTCTCAGTCTTCCGAAGAGAAGTGAATTGCGCCGTCAAGTGAATCAAACGGACGCTGTGATTGGCTGTTTGCCGCACGTGTCACACTTTCAGGTGCACGTGCTTCAGAGTTAACTCTGGACTAAACCTGAGTTGACAGAGAGCGTTTATACCAAGCTTTGTGAGACCGTTGAACTTGATCTAAACCAGGCTGGATTTGTCAGCTCTAAACCTACTCCTAAACTCAGAGTTGGTTCAGCTAGCTTCATGCAACAGGCCTCTGGTTAGGACACGGCGTTAGGTTTAAATTTGCTTTTATAACTACCCTTACG
This sequence comes from Paracanthobrama guichenoti, assembly GCA_018749465.1. NCBI lineage: Eukaryota > Metazoa > Chordata > Actinopteri > Cypriniformes > Gobionidae > Paracanthobrama > Paracanthobrama guichenoti. The sequence goes on from CM031948.1 coordinate 31,969,075, forward strand.
AAAATGAACCATGGTTTTACTACAAATAAAACCATGGTTATTGTAGTTAAACCATGATAACCACAAATTAACCATGGTTTTGCTACTCTAACCTTAGTTTAACCATGGTATTTGTGGTAAAACTGTGGTTATATAAATGGCAATCAATTAGCCAAAAAAAAAACAAAAACACTTTTACTACAATAAAACCATGGTTATTTTTCATAAGGGTAACGTCATGAGCTGTTTATTTCCCCTGCTTGTCTGAATGCCAGGGTACGGCAACTTCCGTAGGCCTACTCTGCCGCACCTGGTCAAGCTACGCCTTTGTTTTGAATAAGAGACCTCTAGTGGTGAAACATTACATATTGTGCCTTTAACCTTTTTGCATCCATGATTTTTTCCCCCCACGTAGCAAGTGTCAAAACCTTTCGTACCATTCCAATGAAGTAAAAAATGTCCAAAGAGCATTTAAACCATGCATTGATGAAAGGGCATGTTGTCAAATATATATAGTTTTGCTTCATAATAACAGTGGGGATGTTTAACTGTCTTTAAGATGCGTGTCCATAGCGAAACATATATGACAAGCCCCAGTCTTTGCTCAAGCGATTTTAATGGCATGCATTTTGTACAATAACAAAACAGTCAATGCGAATAAAACCAAAAAGACGTTTAGCCAACAAAAATGTACATTTGTGAGTGCTAAATGCTCTTGTAAACGTCTGTGTCAGTTCGCCTCCTGCTCGCTGCGGCGTGGGGTTTCCCAGGGCAGACTGCAGGGTTACCGCGCCCATCTCCGTCTGATGGCCGGATGAGAGGTGAACTCAACTGGAGAGAAGTGCTCCTTCAAGGAAGGCAACGGGAAGTGGCCACCGACGGACTTATTCGTTGACCAAAGTCTCCAATTGGACATTTATGACTGCATTTTTTCCTCGCAGTTGAAATCCCCCCCAAACAGGCTCATTTCCCGCCCGCTGGAGCGAGTTTTGTCGCTGTGGAAGTGGATTCGGTACTTCTCCCGCTGCTAGTTAGCGAGCTAGCTCGTCTTGTTCGTTGATGCGTGGATTTGACAGCCACACCATCGTTTTTTTCGGTCAATGCCATATAAACAAAGGCCATTTACGACTGAGAACAGGTATGGAACATCATATACTAATTTCAAGTGTGAGGAACAGGTTGTTTGCTTTAAAACGGATGAATTTGTTAGATAAAACGCTGGTCACCATAGAGAATGAAGGGGGGTGGGGTGAGGCACAGGTAGCGGCTAGCCGACCGATTTACATAGACAGCAATGCTAGGCAAATGGGCAAAAACAGTTATTTTAAACGGCTATTCGCCCTTATTATTCACTATCGCGACTTTTAAGAGTATTTAACCCGTCGTTGTAGTGTGAATGAAGTCGGTTGGCTTCACTAGAGGCCGTTATGCGCGAGCCCGCTCGCTAGCAAAACGGCGTTACCTCAGAAAGCAAACCGAATTCGGTCGTGTTGTGATTTTTTTAGAGGTGTTTTAAAAGCCGCAAATGTTGATTTTTATTTCATACGGAGTGCCGAGGGTTTTAGTTGAGGGGCTTGTCTGTAGGCTAGCTGGCTAATTAACGCCACTGAAGCAAAATATTCGGCTTTTCAACCCAGCTAGGCCTTCCTCTTACAGAATCGAGGATTTTTGGTCGCCAAACGCTGTGTACCGAATGCGAATATTGATCGAATTGCAGTCGGTAAATAAGGATTAGTCATTTATTTGTTAAACCGAGTGTGTAGTAGAATCTGCACCAGCTGGCTGGATATTACTAACTAATCTAGTGTGCGTTTTCTATATGTATTTACGTGCCAATGGCTTTATTATGTGTCCAAATGGCTTAGCGTGAAATCCAGTGTGCATTTAAGCGACTTGTGCTAGTCTTTATTGCATTAAGTGTATAACCGACCTAATTGGATTCCATTAGTCTGTGTTTAAAGGTCCTTGCTAGTTTCAGGTACATGGGCTGCACTGACTCCCTTCCCGACATCTCAGTGATGCTCCGCTGCGATCCTCCCTAAACTGCTTTTGCCAGTGATAAAGACATGTTAAATGCGTTTTCTCCTAACATTTATCACGGTAATGCAGCAAAAAGCTCTGCGGCTCTTCAGATAGGCGAAATGAATGGAGCCTGGTGGCCTTTATTATCGCTGCTGGAATATTTTAAGAACGGGCGAGCGGCTCAGTATTGAGGTCACTATTAAGGGATTGGTCGGGGAAATATAGGCTAAGGGATAAATATGTTGCACCCCCTCCTCTCCTCTCCTTCTTCCCCCCCCGTACCGATCGAGTTTGCCTTTCTCTTCGGTTGGCATTTAGATAAAGGAACACCGTTCATGAATAAATAAACGGAATCAATGAATTCTTCAATGTGGGGCCCAAGAACAAGATGGCGTCCGTAGCCTCTCTCTCCGGCTTTCCTCTCCGCACTCACAGCAGCAAGCCGCTCGTTTAACCCGCTGAAACCTCGAGGAAATGCATATAAACACAGCAGTTTGTTCTCTAAACGAGCCCTTGTAAATATTTAGATGCTGAAGTTGATCCTTTTTTTTATTAAAACCTCTTTCTGTGACACTAAAAGCTGCATATCCATCATTTCACACGAAATTGTGAAATAATCACCTATTTTTATTTATTTTTTTATGTTTTACAATGTACAAAAACCTTCAGGGGAACATTTAAGAAGCATTCAAAAAAAAATTTGCATGTAAATGTGATGATAATCATACATAAGAGGATAAATTAAGGTCAAACCGGTATACAATTCCTAAAGAAACAAAGATAAGGAGCGAAGAAAGCTGGTTGCACGTAGTCTTTAGGAAGGATTTATTTTCACGTTTTATTGCTAGTTAAACAGACTTGAGCAGTGAGTGTCTCAATCAGGACATTGGGGGGGGAGCGGAGCAGGAAGTGAGCGCATAAATTTGTGGATAAATTTGCCAAACGAAAAGTTAGAGCTGTTGGGAGGATCAGAGTAATAACATCTTTCAAATGAATGAGATGGGAGGTCTGTTTAAATGCGGACCACTTCAAAATAGAATAAATAATCGCCTATCGAATAGTATTTTACACATTTAGCTTTTCTGCACTTCTGTTGGTGTTTAGGTAATGCTACTTTAAATGCTTTATTCATTTAAAACGAAAGCAAAAAGGGTGAAACACTGCAATTATTGATTTATATAATCGCCATGCATTGTGCTTTCATGCGAAGTTGATGCATTTGCATGTTGGAAATGCTTCTGAATGTCTGATCTGCGTTGTTTGCATTGAAGACACACTAACGTTGAGTTATATTGCAGTTGTGTGCGGCTAAAAAGCACGAGTTCGATTCCCACCGGACGCCTTGGAAGTGGAGGGGTGCGATGGCCAAATTGATTTCTGTTCCGATGAATGTCTTTATTTTCATGTTGCTATTCAGATGTTGAGATCTTTATAAAATTACTGTATTTCCTAATCCGTGGTTTCCCAAAAAGCTGAAGCAAACTTGAGCAATGCGTAGAAGTCATTAAGATAAGTAATAAAAGCTCTTCTGAAACGGCACGACCGATTCTCTGGACAGCTGTTTTTCCATGAGTGACGCTGAGAGGGATTACAGATTTACTGTACGTGGATTTTAGCTTTTAGGATTACAGGCTTGGATAGTGATAGTGCTGGTTACTGTCTTTTCTATGATCCAGCTTTAGCGATATGCATTTTATTTTTCTTCTCTTAATGCCTAATAAGCCGCATCATCCTCAACATTTGGTGTAATTTATGTTGATGGGATAAACCTCTGTTTGGAGATCACTGTGTGTGTGTTATCAAGTAAAACATTTTTAGTGTGTTCCGATCATTTACAAAGGGTTTTGGCAAAATGAATAATTTCTAAAAAGGATCTAAGAAAGAGTTGCCCTGAAGTGACCTGGGAATACGCAGTCTGTGGCACCTCTAGGCCATTTCTTACAGCTCTCTTTTGTCCTGCAGTCAGCTGACTCTGATCAAGTGTTTGTTGAGAGGGTGAGATTGAGCTCTGCTAGCACATATGTTGATGCCATACTGCATTCAACCATTTGACTTTGCTTTGTGCTATCTTATACTCTAGCCTTTGGCACCGAATATTCAGTAATGAAGTCTAATTTCAGCAGACAGTGAAAGTGTGAACCCTGCTCAATGTTGTAGTTCAGTGTTATGTGTTTGTATTCATAGACGACCATAACATTGTCTGATAATATTAAAGGGTTAGTTCACCCAAAAATGAAAAGTCTGTCATTAACTCCTCACCCTCATGTCGTTCGACACCCGTAAGATCTTCGGAACACAAATTAAGATATTTTAGTTGAAATCCGACGACATTTCCTCTCTCAAGAACCACAAAAGGCACTAAAGACGTCGTTACAAAGTCCATCTCACTACAGTGGTTCTGCAATCATTTTATGAAGTGACGAGAATAGTCTTTGTGCGCAAAAAAACAACAACTAAATAACGACTTTTATAGTGATGGCCGATTTCTAAACACGGCTTCCTGAAGCTTCGGAGCGTATCGATTCATGATTCGATGTGAGACGTAATCATTTTGTGGGTCTTGAGAGAGGAAATGTCAATGGAGGCCCTTCTGAGCCATCGGATTTCAACTAAAATATCTTAATTTGTGTTCCTAAAATGAATGGAGGTCTTACAGGTGTCGAACGACATGAGGGTGAGGAATTAATGACAGACTTTTCATTTTTGGGTGAACTAACCCTCTCTAAAATGCTCAGTATGGTCCTGTTTAAAGGGCTGGGAAGATAAATGACACCGTTTAAATACACATTCATGTAGTGGAAATGTGAAATTATTTTTGAATTTGGTGCCTTCTAGACTGAGAAAAGACAGAAAATGTATTTTCGGCTCATGTGGATGAAAGACAACAAATCCCAGAATGCACTTGCTTCTCTGCCCTACGAGGCCCCTCCCAAAGCCACGGCTACTGGTTCACTGGATCACTTGCCCTACCGTTGTTTTCATTTTCATAATTAGTTCAGTTAGAGAACAGACACTACAATTAAAAACTGACCGTGTTCAATATAACGTGAGTGAGCCGGGCGAGTGTCACGGCACAAACGCAGCAGGAGTCAGATCACATTCATCACGAGAGCGACGAGCTGAGGTAAGCGCGGGCGCGGCAAACATTCACGGCTCGTGTTCAGATCACGCCTATGGGAGCTTAACTTTCACAGGAATTAATTTGAAAAGTTGAAGCACTCACTTTGCTCCGCACCGCTCCGTTTACATGAATGCCCGCAGCTGCCCGAGCCGAGCGCTGTGAGTGAGATCCCACCCCTGTGGGCGGGTTGATAACATGCGGAACTAGCTCCTCCTACTGGCTGTAGTCCCTAGCCTCTGGCCAAAAAAATCCTCCGATTACTTATTTCCTTTTCCCAGAAATAAAATGCATAAATCTCTCGTCTCAGGGGGACATGAGGGCGCAATCATTCAAATATACTCCTGGATTTCTACTGATACAAAGCTTAATGCTAATCGCTGAAGTAGCCCTTTAAGCTGTTACGTCTGTAATATCCAGGCTTATTTTTTCCATGTCTTGAGAACAAACGGTTATTAATAATCATAAACTGTTCATTTTGTTTTACTCTTTTAAAAATGAGTAGCATAACTCAGATATAAACAGTTTATTTTTTGCAGTTCAAGTAGGGTTTTTTTCTAGAACCTGACAATAAAGGCCATTATTGGTAATATTAGGGAGTAAAAAAAGTCTGATATCTATATATCGGCCGATATTCTTTGTGTATATTATAGTACAGTACCAGTCAAAAGTTTTTGTACACACTTTCCCAGTGGTGTGTCCAAACGTTTGACTGGTACTGTATATATAATAGAGCATATACAACCCTCTATGCACACCTTGGCTATAGAATCGCCATTGGCTAGTACATTTTTTTTAGTTTAGTCGCCAGACTAATACACTTTATTATTTTATACTTGTATATACTATATTCCACCAAATGTATTGATATCTTTGTAAAATGGCACAGCTTTTTAAATATCTGAACGCATTACACTCTTAATATCAGTCAATCAAGCATTAGTCTGTTATGATATTGTGATAATCAAGCACTGTTTAATGACAGAACTGTAGTAATTAGAACTAAAACTGTTGGTAACTGTGTATGAATGCATATTTGTAATTTAACTGAACATTGGACTGGTGGTGGTGCTTAAGATATTGTTGGTCATTTCAGTGTTTCTGTAAAAAAATAGATAAGTTATTATATTATTAAAAGATAATAATACAACTACTTCTACTACTATTAACAATATACAACGCACTAAGGATTGATGGGCTGCTGGATTCATGAATATTAATCACGTTGACAGCTATTGCTCAAACTGATTTGCTGTTCATCAAAACCAGGACCGGAAAAGATGAGCGCCAGCCAATGAGATTGCCGTTTGCGCATTAGTCCCGCCCACTACCGGAAAAAAACGGCATATCTTCTGCTTGTTCTTAAAAGCTGAATAATTCTAAATGAACTGGTATTTTGAGAGGAAAATAGAACAGAATATGGTTTACATGTAGCGCGTCGATTTTTGCGTGGTATGCAAGACTCTCGCGCTGTGTGTGAGAAACGCGTTCCGCAAAGCGACAGCGAGTTGTGGCGCCTTCACACTAACGTTAGAGTTTACGGTTCGTCAGAGGAGCTGATTTGAAATCGTATAAGTTAGATTGCTTGACGAGAGCGAGTGAAAATATATCTATGCTAAACTTATTCTTGGCCTCTAACACACACTGGCGAATAAAATCTAACCATTTATTAGCCAATGGCTAATGTTAGATATTATTTAGTCGCCCAGAGTGAAATATACTCGCATATGCAAGCGATTTACTCGCATTGTAGAGGGTTGATATACATGTAGGTCTAAACTAGATTTTCAGGTATAGAAATAGTAATCTAATGTAAAATATCACTTCATAATCTTTACTGTATAAATATAGATGAACCCTTATTAAAGTTATTCAGTCAAGAGCCGTGAGTGTTTTTTTTTTTGAATCTCGTCTTTTTAAGAGAAAACGCTTCCCTGCCACTGACAAGATTTGTCTGTTTTCACTGTTATATGGTAGGGGGCGCTATTACACATCTCCTGCACACATACAGAATCAAAACACAGGTGAAGAAGCAGCAGAAACGAGTGATCTCATATGTTAGCAGATTCATATGTAAAATAACGTGATCATCAACATTTAAACGTAAACATATAAATCAGAACGGCCTAATGTTACTGAATGAAATGTGGACCCAGGACGAGCTTTAGGACTGAAGCGTTGGGGTGTTGATGGACTCTGTGTTTTGATCGTCGTTCTGAATCCCATCTGTATGTTTTCTCAGCTTTTTTCTTAAAATGTTGCTTTTTTTTTCATGAAACCTACCCACATTCAAGTGTTGATAAACAAGAATGCATGAAGCGAGAATAAAACAGAGGGTCTGTTCTTGCTTTTGATATATTACATGTTCAGATATTCATACATACTGTGGGCCAACTTGTGAAAATGACCAAAAATGCTGGTGGTGACGGGAAAATTTCATGTTTCCGTTCACTTAACCGACTGTTTACGATGATACTCTTCGAGACCGGCATGTTGAAATAAGTTTGTGTGAATATTCGCGCTCTGTGAGGCTCTTGGGCGCACGCTCATATCGGTGGCATATACGCCGATGCCGTTACGCAGCAGTGCTTCCGTGTCCAAATGCTCTCATACCACAAGAAAAACAAGAAACGGTGCTAATATACACACAATACTACAATTTTTTTTTTTTATATTTGATGTTTAATATGAATAAATAGCGCTCATAAACGGCCGTCAATGGCATTCTCAAGTAGGCCTGTCACGATAACTACTGTTTCGCGATATATCGTCCCAGAAATAATTAATAAATGATAAATGATATTATTGTCATTTTAAGACTATTTTATGCCACTGAATATATAATCCTAATATAATAGCATAATAATGCAAGTAGACCTACACACTTTCAAGTGACAACCTAAATCTTTAGCTCATGGAAATTAAGGGTAAATAATATTATCCGAAATAAAATAAATTTAATAAATGGTAAATAAAATTTTTTTTTCCCTTGTGAAACGGCTTTAACACTCGTCATTCTGCGTTGACATTTATATGTGCAGGGGAACAGGGGATTGCGGCTTTGAAGTCGAGTCCATTTGGGCTTATTCTTCCAAACTGTCAGTAGTTGTCAGGAAAACGCTGAAACACCTCAAATGGCGCCACCTGTTGATAATTGCTCTGTGTATGAAGGAACTGCCTGAGAACCACTTTCACCTCCGTCACGGAAAACACACAAGATGACATATATTGTGCAATTTGTTTATTTTGCGACAGGCCTATTCTCAAGTGAAACGAGTTGAGGCTTGGACTCAGAAACGGCGTTCCTTAATAAGCGGATATCTGCGACTGGCTCATATCGGCCGATACAATCGGTCGGGCTCTAGTTTTTTCCCCTCTCGTGTTTTTTTTAAATTTAATTAACTGTACATTTGTATTTTTTTATTTGCATTGGTCTGATATATGGTTGCACGATATATCGGCCACCATATCGGTATCGGCCGATACATTTTCATTTTGAATGTTATCATTATCAACCCCATAAAGAACATTTGGCCGATTATATATATCTTAAAGCCGATAAATAATGTATTACTTCCTCCAGCTGAGACACTGAGACGTGCACTGTTCAACATGATGGGTTTGAATTGCTTGAAATATGATTGGAATAATTTTAAAAAGGAAAATACAGTTCAGAGCAATCTGTATGTATATGATTTATCTCAGAATCAATAAATATCTGATTAATTTCATGTAGGATGAGTTTTGTTGAATTAAATAACCCGCTAGCAAAGCTCTTCAGTTTCCTGGACAGTGTTCAGTCTTTAAAATGACATTATAAAGTGAACACCGCTGTAATAAAACGTTGTGAATTTGTTGGGTTTAGTTGCCGTGTTGTTGCGGGAAGAGGGAATCCAGCTGGTTCACGCGGAATGCGTTTTTGCTGTTAAAAACACAAGGCGCAAAGGTCTAGAAACACTGTTTTAAACGTTGAACTTATTTTAACTTGAGCACATTTAATGCTCTGTTTAGACCTGGTATTAAGATTAAGGTTGATCGGATCACAAGTAGACGAGGAAGACACATTCCCGTTTACACCTGGTGTTTTAATCCGTCTCTTTTGTCCACTTTCAACCACTTCTGTCCTGATTTCTTCGAGGGGAGGGTCTTTTCAGATCTTTGAACTAATGGACAAATTAAGCTAGCGCAATTTACATATGAGCGCGCCCGGAGAGAAAACACACGGCAAGCAGCAGCTTTAGTTTCTGCTCTGACCGACGCAAGACCAGCCGAACGCTGCAAGTGTGTGTTAGAAATCAGGAATGTGGGAGAACATTGTGTTTGGTAATTTTATTTTTATCTTCAAAACAAATGGATCTCCAGCCGACAAGTTTAAATCCCGTCTGGCTAGCGCGCTTCCCGTGATGTTCACGCATTAGGTCAGTAGGCGGTCTTTTAGGGTGCTTTCACACTAGCACCTTTGGTGTGCACCTGGGTTCGATCACGAGTTCGGTTCGTTTGGATGATGTGAACGCTGTCTTCCGAACTCGGGTGCGCACCCGCGAACCGTACCCGAGTCCACTTAAAAAGGTGGTCTGGTGTTTGGTTCATGTACGGTTCGCTGAACGCAATCATACTAAATCGCGGAAGTGAACCGCTATTATTGACGTGTTTTGTGTGTATTTCACTCATTTTCCTGACGAGCGTGACTGACGTTCTGCAAGCTGAGAGCTGTATCTCTGCTCACCTTTGCAGTACATTTAAAAAATCCATATTCTAAAGTGTTCTTAGAATATTTTAGTCATGTTCTACTAAAAGTTATTGACCAGTGTTATTAATTACAATAAGGCGTGAAAAAGGACTCGAAGCTCAAGCACAGATGCGTTAGCCCGAATTCAGTTCTCTTTCACAGCTTATTGTGCTTGGATGGTCACACACACACACACACACACACACACACACACACACACACACACACACATATATATGTTAGCAAAACACACAGTGATGTAGTTATATCCTGAATGAAGCTTTTGACTTGAATCACTTTTGTATCTTTATTATGAATCAATTTATACAGTCGTATGTAATGATTTGCATTATTTATACAGGCAATGTTTTATTTATTTGTAAGGCAATCTATTTTTTTGTTCTATAAAGAAAGTTGGCCATAGGAGTGTAGAATTAGTTTTCAAACTAGGCTGTACTGTATACGTTTGGTTTATGTTGAATTGCTTGGGACGTGGCTTTTAATGGTGAGACTTGTGTTTTTGTAATCAGGCTAAGGTTTATCAGCCAATGTATCAGTTATCAATTATCGGCATCTGCCAAAATGTTAATAATCGGTCTATCCCTAGTCTGATAGTCCGATATTGAATATGTATTGAATAGGTTTTGTTTTTAGGGCTGAATCAACGCACTGTCTATGTTCATCCCTGATCCCCCGTCATGTTTCACACAAAACAAAAATCATTAGCTAGATTTGGCTAATTGGCTAGAATGGCAGTGCCGCTTAATACGAGCCTGCACATTTTCAGGACTCACAACTGAACATCGGGACGTTCTCCGTGAGTAAACGAAACCTGTACACAGTTCACTGTGGCTTCTCACAGTATATGATGTGACAATAGGGGAAATAAATAAATAAATATATAAATATCATCTGCGATTAATATCATAATTGTTGTTTAATTGATGTGATCTGACATTGTTCCTCACACCTAGAGAGCGCACGCATACACTACGTAGTAGTCTAGTAGGTGAGACTAGTGTGTAGGCATTTAGTGCATGATTTCACTGTGATTTAGTCTATTAACATGTTAAAATGTCACCAAAATTCAAGATAAGGCGGCAAAATGTCCCTGTATGTCTTTTATAATTATATCATTAAATATAGTTAATCAATATCACATGAAGTGTCGCTTTTCTCCAGTTATCAGCATGAAAACAAATTTGATATTTATTTTATACAAGTTTAATAAACAAGATGTTAATATTAATTTACTTACATTTTAGACACAATATTGCCTATACGTTTCCTTGCTGAACGAATCGGTTGAACGAATGATTCAATGACTCGAATGCTTTGTTCCTGAACGAATCAGCTGTTTGAACAAATCGGTTGAACGAATGATTCAATGACTTGAATGCTTTGTTCCTGAACGAATCAGCCGTTTGAACGAATCGGTTGAACTAATGATTCAATGACTCGAATGCTTTGTACCTGAACGAATCAGCCGTTTGAACGAATCGGTTGAACGAATGATTCAATGACTTGAATGCTTTGTTCCTGAACGAATCAGCCGTTTGAACGAATCGGTTGATCGAAAGATTCAATGACTCAAATGCTTTGTTCCTGAACGGGACGTACAGGAGTGGGTTGATGCTTCACATGAATCGTCTAGTAAAGGTTGCACATATTTTATGCAAACGGTAGATTAAAACACTGTCCGCGTCAAAGACTTAAACTGGTGCTTCTCTGGTAGCATCCATGTTGGGTTGTGCTGTTAGGAGAGAACTGAAGGTGAGGTGAGGGACTTTAACCATGTCATTTTGATCAGCAAGATTAGAGGACTTAGGCGAATTGTCTTGATGCAGGCCCATTTAAGAGGTCAGCCAATCAGGAGGAAGCAAGTGTATAGGAAAGGATAAGACGTTCACCAAGAGAAACATTTTCTGGCTGTCAAACACAAGGAGCCTTTTGCAAGCCACAAAAGGTAAGAGATTCAGAGTATATCCTGAAACTTTAAGGTACTTTCTCGGGAATTTCTCAGCACGTAGAAGGAAGTAAAATTGCTTGTTTTCAACACGCTCTTCAGTATTTTGTCTATACGCTTGGGCTTGTTGAATTTAAAGTATGCTTTATCAGCTTTTAAACTATGTTTGTTACGTGTGTAAACTATTTTGTAAGCATTTGTTCACCCAGGTAAACGCCTTAATGAGGTGTGTAATTCTTTTTTTTTGGGTCACAAACGTGTTATAGCTTAGAATAACACAACACGTCCGTCTTGTTCGTTCTTTCACATTTCAAACATGGAACCATTGATCTCACAATTAGGACATGGCATAATGCACCAGAGGGCAAAGGCAATTACAGGAAATGGATCCAACCAAATTTTTAGTGCTCTGGTTAGATTCCCAGATGTCTGTGGTCAGGCAATAGCAAGCATATGTGTGGCTTCTCTGTATGTAGTGCAAACGTATTGATCATTGTTTGACGGCCCTCAGCTGACCCATTCATCTTGAATAGCGTGTGATTGTCATCGTTTCTTCATCCTTTCTCCTCTTAGCCCGTCCTTGGTCTTGATGTTCATCTGGACTGTCTTTGAGAACAACTGGCTCATGGGAAGGATGACCGCTACTTGAGAATCATGATATTGTGCAGCTGCAAATTGTTCTATATTTGAATTAGAAGTCATTTTTCAAGTAGGTCGTGTAATGTTGGCGTAGAGTGGCCAATGCAACTTTTGTAGAACATGGATTGGGATGTGCAAAATAGACACGAAGACACGAAAGTCAATGCATTTAAGTTATGCATTTAAAAAGTGAAAATCCTGTCAATTTGTGTGTGCACCGGTACCATCGGAAGTAGTATATACTTAAACGAATAGACCATATACGCAGCTTGGCCTTGGTTGCTCATCCAAATCTTCCACAATACATTCGTGGATTAACTGTACATTACAGTGTGCATGACCATGCCACATTTATACATGCATTAACTTGAAACGTTGTTGTCCGTCATTGCATCACTTGCAGGAAGCCGATCCTTTCCATGCTCTTCACATACTTCTAAAATGAATCCCATCATTAGCTGCCTTTCTCCAGCGTTAGATGCATACACTCCGATGGCCCATTAAAACAGCTGCCTTCATCAGCCGTTTGTCTGAGCGCATGAAGGATTTGGGTCAGCAGGATAGGTGCTGCTCTTCCGATCAGTGTCCCCGGTGTGTCTTAACTGGATTTGCCTGAAGGAGCTGAATCAAGCGTGTCCCAGGATTATGTCAATGACACTGTGGAGAGAGAGAGGTGTGAAAACACTGCTGTGGGCTGAGAACGCTAATAGGATGAGAGCTGGCCTAGAAGGGCTCGCCGTTGTCAGTTGAGTGCGTTTGCTCTAAATCAAGATTAAAACGGACAGGCTATAAAGGTTTCAGAGTGTGTCTGGTTATTATCATTATTATTATTATTTTTATTAAGGAATGGAATCAGCGTTTCACTCTGGAAACCAGCACTTTGTATAGACAAACAATAGTTGGTGCCTTTTTTTTTGTTCAGTAGAGACATTAACCTTTAATGCTAGCTGTTATATTTAATTGCTATTTGTCAATATGACGCGACAAAAGACGATAGAACCCATTGTAATCAGTGATGTTGTCTACACTGGATGCGGCTCAACACATCCCGATACTAAACGCACTCGCGATATTTCTCATAAGAAGCACAAATGGATGTGCAACAGTCGCCTTGTTGCGTCCAGTGTAGGGATGTGCGAGACTAGTCGATTAATCGATAGTGCTGCTGCTAGTCGACTTGGAAAATACTATTGGTTCTAAATTGTTTTGGTTTTTTTGCACATTTAGGGTCCTGTCATTCACCAGGAGACGCAAGTGTTTTCTGCTAGTTTCAGCCCATCGCAGTTCTCATGTTCGCGTCCAGCTCCACGTTGTTTAAATATCAAATGCGCATCTGTTCACCCATGGGTGTCTGGTCTGAAGGCGTGTTCAGACGCATTGTTGGTGTGTTGCTATTGTGAGGAACTGAAAACGACTGCGCCATTGACCAACACAAACCTGCTCTAAAGTCAATAGCGCAGTGGTTTTTTTAAAGAGTGTGCTTGTAATATGAGCCTATAGGCGGTGCACAACACACACAGTCTGATTATTTCACACAGGGATGCGCAGCAGCAAGCACACATTTTTAAATGTTAAAAATTAAAGAAGCGTTCAGTCTTTCCGCTCACATGTAAATAGTGAATCCGCCATGGTGCAAGCACAACTGGCTTTTAAAGGGAAAGGGAGATGAGACTCTGATTGGTTTATTGCACGTTACGCTTAAACATACAACCGCTTTAGACCATGCGCTTAAAATGGTTTGCTTTATATTTTTACAAAGGCTACGTTTAAATTACCGTCCTGTTAATGTTATATCTTGAAATTAATATTATTTTAAAACGTGTATATTTGCAGCAAATCAAAATAATTACATTTTACCTCAGGTTTTGCTTGCGTTCGTTTTTCACTCGCGGCACGTTCAGAAAAATCTCCACTTGGAAGATGAGCAAGAGGGAGGAATTTGAAAGCTTGCACACAATTAAGTTTTTTTTTTTTTTTTTTTTTTTTTTTTTTTCTGTCATGTCAAACTAGTATAAGAATTAAGCTTGCTTAGGCGTGTTATGAGGGACAGTATGACTAGTCGGTTACAAAATTTCCATTTAAACGGTTATGAAATTAGCCGTTGCGCACATCCCTAGTCCAGTGTAGACCGCTTCTAGTGTAGGCATGGCGTTTCGGATTAAGTTAAAATGACCCTATTGACTTCCCTGGTCTCCATAATCATAAATGTAATAAATTGCTCCGTCTTTGAAACGACTTTCCTTCTCAGCTGATGTCGTCGAGCCCTCTCTTTTTCTTCTTCCCTCCCTGCAACCACATGACCCCATTCTTGGATGTAGCACCCAGTTTTCATCATCCAATCAATTCCCAATGGATAAAATCGAGTCCTGTCCTACATTTTCTCATTGAATATCCTGCTTTACTCCTAATTTGTCACGTTATGGAAGTAAAAAGCCATGTTTTTAAATGCTAGAGTTTAGGATAAGGTCTAATTTTATTGACCTAATAAAAGGACAGAATCACAGCTGGTTTCTGTTGTTCTTTGCACTTCTGCTTTTTTCATTAAAGAGCAACAACTCATTTCACCACAAGAGGAAATGGTTGCTTTCAGTAGCTAATGTGGTTGGGTGGATCTTGATTTATGCACCCTTGTGTATTGATAAACAATCAAACCAGCCAATCCATTAACCAATGTTACATGACATGGCAAATGCAGTGATTATACAGTGATGAAGCTAGCATGCGATATGGGTGTGTCTATCTGATGCTGATGACCAGAGCCTGTCACATAGTAGGAAGTAGCATGTTCGAAAACCAGAAACATGCACAATTAATTTCAGACTTTTGTTAAATCTTGCGTTGTGTGTCGGTGGGTGACATTGGGATTGGAGCCTGAATGTTTTTTTCTCTGCTGCAGATCCGAACGTGTCCCGGCAGTAGGAGTGAGGCAGAGCTTTAGAAGAGGAAAATGAGTGAACTGGACCAGTTACGCCAGGAGGCCGAGCAGCTGAAGAACCAGATCAGAGTAAGAACCCCTCTCTTACTGTATGCATAAATGCATTCCCTAATGCGTACTTGTATAATAATGCTAAATAAATGTTCTCATTAGTCTTGAAACGGTCAAATATCTACTAATGGATTGGCCTGGTCAATATGATGATGATGCATTTTATCTATATTGCGCTTTTCTCAAACCCAAAGCACTTCACAGAGAATAAAGTAGACCGAATGCAATAATAAAAAAAATCAAATCAATAATATCAATCTTATTACTTTTGAAAATGGCCACATATCTGTTGATTATTCAGCCTGACTGATTTTAACACAACATTTTGGGTTGAAAGGGGTCGGTAATTTTGGACCATCAGGACACTAGAGAAAATCATTAATCAAAGATTGACACATTGATCATATTTAAAATAGACATTTAAATTCTATTTAATCGGAAGGTTTTTTTTAACCTGGTTACCTGGTAGTCTCTTGTAACATTTGCCTAACCGAAAGTCATTTAAATACAGATGGTGGTTGTTTACATAGTTTACACAATGGAGGAAGAGACTGTAACTGTACTGTTCTCATTCCTCACAGCGTTCCCGAAAGAATCTACACCTGATACTTCCTCCATCACGGCGCTTTACATATCATCTCAGCCAGAGCCGTTTAGCGACCCTCAGCTATTGTGCTCTTCAGTTTTAGACTAGAATTGCCAAATGTTGTCTCAGATCTATAACCTTTTAGCCGTAATCGATCAGTCAATAATTAAATCAACCTTAACGGGTCGGTAATGCTACCAATTAGCTTACATGGCTTGTTCAAGGGATGGTTTATAGGAACAAAGCTTATATACAACATATTACAACATATCTCATGTTACTGTATGGCTATTATATACATTAACCCTAAATGTTGTTTATTACACAACCGTGAAGTATCTGATTGTCAAATTCCACCTTTCAGATCATTAATTAGCTTATACATCACTAGCAAGTGCCACAAGGAATGAGATAATAATCTGTATGAAATGAACCCAAATATAAAGAAGTGTCTCCATGAAGCGCCGACTGGGTCACTCAAGACTTGCACATGGGTTTCTGTTGATGGGCGAGAGTTTAGAAACATGTTTACGTGGATTATTTCAGAATGTATCACCTGAATATATTTCAGATCTTATGTCAAGTTGAAATGTTTCATGTAGTAATTCTTACTCTTACTCTAAATCTAATGGATTATGATTTGGCCTTGTGTTTGCCATCTAAATAGCCTCGATGCTAACCTGTGTTGAAAATGTAATAAACAAACAAATAGGGTTAGGTACCATTCACATTTGAACCAGGTACCTTTTTCTGGTACTTAATAACCGTAAGTCATTTATAGAAGTGTTATTGACATTATGCCAGAGCTGCCTTGGTCTCTGTCTGTGACGTTTGTATACTGTAATATTTACCAGTAAATAGTAGGTTTCTAGCTACTTAATAAATAATTGAATTCATAATTTATTTTTATATACATTTATATTAAAATGGTTGTTTTTATGAATTCTTATTTACAAATTTTCTGTTAATCAAATGAAGACAAAACATTAATTACATTTCTTTTAATTTAATTAAACTTTTAGTCAAAAAATGTTTTACTTAAGAATAATAATACTAACACTTTATTTTTTTTTATTACATTGAGACATATCTATATTCTAGTGTACTACAGTAATATATTTGTCAAGGGTTGCCGTGTAAAGTATATTTTGACGGGTTGCCGTGAAGAGTTTCGGTAAAATGCTCATGAAGAGACTCAGAGCGGCTCTGGAGATGACATTCATGCATGAGATGGAAACACGCGAGTCAGTGCTAACGTTTAGAGATGCACTGAAATTAAAATTCTGGGCCGAAACTGAACATTCTGGATACACTTGGCCAAAAACCAAAAATGACTTTTTTAAATAATTATACATTTTTGTTTTTTTTTTTTTTTTTTTTTTTTTTTTTTTTTGTATAGTTGTATTATTATTAGGGCTGCATGATTATGACAATCATAATTGACGATTATTCCCTTGAAGTTGTAATTGCGATTTATCACAATTTACATTGAATGATGTTTTGAATGGCTTTATGCCACTGTTTGAAGAAACTGCATGCTATAGTTTATGAAAATAAGCTGTAAACATTCTTCCTGAAAAACTTTTATAGCATTAAGCCTCAAAAGCCAAATATATATTGGTTTGATTTCTTTAAATAAAATTAAAAAGTAAAAGTATGCATGGTATTATAATGTTATACTAAAATTAAAACAATGGGGAAAACACACCTCCTAAGCATTTTTTTTTTTTTTTTGTAATTGTGCCTTTGAACGATTACATAATTGTGGCATCCGTAATTGTAATCACGATTAGAAATTCAATTGATTGTGCAGCCCTAATTATTATTATTATTATTGGACATTTTAATTAAATCCAATAATTTTACTGAATCTGAATTTTAAAAATACAAGCCAAGAAAATAACCACACTTTTATTTAAAGTAACACAATAATCGTCCTATATTAAAATATTAAATATATTAATATCAATATATTATTCTTCATTCAGTTCTATGCAGCAGAATCAGATTTAACAGATTTATTTTTTGATCAATTATCAAAATAAAGTATAGTCCTAGAAAACTATTATTATCAGAGCATGTGAGTAGATAGCTAGGCACGGGACGGCACGGCACGGCTATACCATATTATAGCACAGTAGGGCTATTGCAAACAGAAACTTCATGTCGGCGCATCCCTGGTAGGGCTGGGCGATAAAACGATGAGTATCGCGATAGACACGTAATCGTTATCAATAAAAAATGCCTTCGATTAAAACGTTCAATAATTATTTTTTCTTCGTCGGAAGAAACCAGAGGTTTGCGAAGCAAGTTTGGTTGCATAAACAAAAGCACTCACTCTCTGGTTACCTAGCAACATAGGGAGTGCCATGCTAACAGCCAATCATGTAACAGTATCATGTTTGGTTCAGTAATAGAACCAGCGTGGAAAATGAGTGCCGCAGCGAGCGAGGAAATTGTTGATGAATCGGGCAAACAAGCTCACCAGTATGGCAGTTTTGGGGATTTTTATAAGTCTGACCGTAGTCAGACCAATGTTGTCTGCAAATTATGCAAGACCGTCATCCCAACCAAGACTGGTAACACCACAAACTTGTTTTACCACCTTAAGCCTTTCGTCTGGCTCCTCCGCTGACCGCGCGCACCTCGTTCGTTTGGGGAAGGTGTTTATACTCGACGCGCTCGCCGTTGTGCTGTTCTCTGAAACAACAGGAGGGCAACTCGGAATAATTGTTCTATAAACCATCAGGAAACAGCGGTGAGAAGTAAGGTACACACGTGACAAAAAACACATTTATTAAACTTTACCAAAACCACACTATGAAAGAATCGTGTAAACCCAGTATTACTTGTGGCATTAGTACAGAATATATGGATGGGAGAACATGTATACAACTAAATTAACAATCTCTTAAACATATTTTCTAATTTCTCTAAACATTTTAAGTTACTTTCGTGAACATTTTTATTAAAGATGGATCTTTATTTTCATTTAAAAGGCTTATTTCTGCGATTGTTAGCTCATTTTGTAAATATAAGCACTGATTTAGACACACAGTGTTGGTGTGATGAGACGTCATGCTCGGCCAGATTCACCTCGAACTTGTGTTCACCGGCAAGCAAAATGGTGTCTCGCGTTCTCAACGCACACGACCGCCCACTCCGCGTCGTCGTCATTTTTGCCTCATGCGGACGCGTCGAGTATAAACACGTTTACATTTTTAATTATTTGAGTGTGTTCCATGGCTGTGTTGACATTTCTGCCTTTATACCTGAGGGGATTATAATCAGAGGAAGGTTAAGTTTAAAATAAAAATGTTTAAATGTTATATATTTTAAAACATCCATATCGCCCAGCCCTAATCCCTAGTAACGTCTGCGCCATTCATTCACACAGAGACACGCAGGACATGCAGATTTCGTCTTTTTGTGGTTAAATATTCACAGACTCTAGTCTATGTCACCAGATGCTTTCTCCGGTACTGACATTTGGCACCGATTGATTTAATGTGAATTGGTACTCGATGGTACCAACGCAATTAGGTCGCTGCCCTTAAAAGTACCGAGTTCGGTACCCAACCCTACAAACAAATTACACAACCATGAAATAACGCCTTATTCCACAGCTTCTAACCTTGTTTTCTCATTTTCTTTTATTGTAGGATGCAAGGAAAGCTTGTGCAGATGCCACACTATCACAGGTAAGAGCTTCCTCATGTAATGAAAACCCTAAAGTGACCCTAATTTGATTAAATGCATTAATCCCAATACTGCTGCTATCTGTGTTTGGATATTTCTTTAATTGGCACGTGTGTTTTCAGATCACAGCCAACATCGACCCTGTTGGCCGAATCCAAATGCGCACAAGAAGAACACTGCGAGGGCATTTGGCTAAAATCTACGCCATGCACTGGGGCACCGATTCCAGGTACTGCAAATTTCAGAACAGCTCACTTACCTTATTTGAATGGTGGCTTGACCTTCTTCGCAAGCCATGTGAAAACATCCTTATACATCAGAGAGCTACGCCGAGGGGTTTCCCTTTCGCAGTGAGGTGGACGGGTTCATGGCTTGTGTGGTGGCCACTGCACGCTATCCCCATTACATTGAATCATGTTCTTCTATTGTGTTTGTAGGTGGTGAGTGATGGTTGTAAGTAGGTGTTATGACTAAGCATGTTGTTGCTATTATAGCTACAGCCAAGAAACATCCATAACGGTACAATTTTTGCGCTGAATGGTGCTGGGAATAGTTTGAGATTTTTCTGAAAGACTGTTCTCCTGATTGTAGCTGTGCAAGCTGTGATTTTTACTTTCACATTCACTATATGGTTTAAAGGTCTCAGGATGTAAACCCCACTCACTGCCATCTTGTGTTTTCTGTGCAGGCTGCTTGTCAGTGCATCCCAGGATGGAAAGCTCATTATTTGGGACAGTTATACCACAAATAAGGTATGATATTTATTATTTATTTTTTTGATTTCATATAGAGAATTTCAGTATCAGTATTTCAGTGTTGCTCCACTTTTTTAGAGATGGATATTATCCATATTTGGCTTTTTTTTGTTAGGGATGCACCGATACCAGTGCGCTTGTGTACTCATTAAAATGCCCCAATACTACGCAGCGTGTACAGTGCTTGTGACAATGAAACGCAGACAACAGATCAAACCGAGAGTAGAATGGATAAATCTTAGAAGGATGTATCAAATTAATAATTAACGGGATTATTTATTTATATGAAAAATTATCAATTACTCACCCATATGTTCTACATTTTCATTCATCTTCGAAACACAAAATTTTTTTTTTTTTTTATGAAATCTGAGATTTCTGTCCCTTCATTGACCGCTGCACAACTACCTCTTTGACATTTCAAAAACTTCATAAAGAGATTGTAAAACTAATCCATCTGAATTGAGCGTTTAGTCCAAATTTTATGAAGAGACTAGTGTTGTCAAAAGTGCCGACCGTGATACCAATTAGGTACTGAAATGTTAAAAAAATGTAACACTTTTGAGCGCTGTTGAGAGCTGGAATCGTAAACGCCTCTGACTGGCCATTGTGCTCGCGTGCTCATCGGATGTGTCTGTGATTTGGCTACAATGATCAACACGCGGAAGTGTTTTGAAAGCGGGAGCGCTGCCATATCTGTGTAAGTGCTCGGTGAAAAGTGTCACTGATGTTTATTTACAACATGTTTTTGAAGCGCTGGTTATTGTAGCAAAATCACAGACACATTGCGTGAGCGCAATGGCCAGTCAGAGGTGTTTACGATTCCAGCTCAACAGCGCTCAAAGCGTCACCTTTTTTTAATTTCAGTACTGACCTGGTATCACGGTCGGCACTTTTGACAACACTAGAAGAGACTCGATCGCTTTATATGATGAACAGATTGATTTTAGGCTTTCATTCACATAAACATTCATCAATTCGCACATCAGTTGAGGTAAATGGAAGCTTGAAGTGTGAGAGCCAATGAGGTTCATTCTCGTGTTACGCAGCACGTTTGAGCTTCAGCGAGAGCCAATGAGGTTCATTCTCGTGTTACGCAGCACATTTGAGCTTCAGCGAGAGCCAATGAGGTTCATTCTCGTGTTACGCAGCACGTTTGAGCTTCAGCGAGAGCCAATGAGGTTCGTTCTCGTGTTACGCAGCTTGCGTTTGAGCTTCAGCGAGAACCAGTGAGGTTCATTCTCGTGTTACGCTTGTTTTGAGCTTCTCAATAACCAATGAGGTTCATTCTCGTGTTACGCGCTTGCGTTTGAGCTTCAGCGAGAACCAATGAGGTTCATTCTCGTGTTACCACGCGTTTGAGCTTCTATAAGAACCAATGAGGTTCATTCTCGTGTTACGCAGCACGTTTGAGCTTCTCAAGAACCGTTCATTCTTGAGCTTCGTTTGAGCTTCTCAAGAACCAATGAGGTTCATTCTCGTGTTACACAGCACGTTTGAGCTTCTATAAGAACCAATGAGGCTCATTCTCGTGTTACGCAGCACGTTTGAGCTTCTCAAGAACCAATGAGGTTCATTCTCGTGTTACGCAGCACGTTTGAGCTTCTCAAGAACCAATGAGGTTCATTCTGGTGTTACGCAGCACGTTTGAGCTTCTCAAGAACCAATGAGGTTCATTCTCGTGTTACGCAGCACGTTTGAGCTTCTCAAGAACCAATGAGGTTCATTCTGGTGTTACACAGCACGTTTGAGCTTCTCAAGAACCAATGAGGTTCATTCTGGTGTTACGCAGCACGTTTGAGCTTCTCAAGAACCAATGAGGTTCATTCTCGTGTGTCAAGTACGTATGGTTGAGCTTGTCGGATTTAATTAAAAATATTATCATTTGTGTTTCAAAGATGAACGAAAGTTTTACGGTTTTGGAATGAAATGAGGGTGAGTAAATGATCACATTCTGGTTCATTTCTGTGTGAACTATCCCAACTTTGTACCTTGTTGTGCAGATGTTGCAGGATGGCCATGATTGAAACCTAAAATGTTCAAACACTTCAGTAAATGGTGCACATGTTGCCCTAAAAGGAACTAATCTAGACACTGTGATGATCAGCTATTTAAAATGGTTTCTGCTACAGTTTTTTTATTTTATTTTTTTATTACTACTTCCTGTCACTTCCTGAGCATTCATGTGTTGTGTTTCAGGTCCACGCCATTCCTCTGCGTTCCTCCTGGGTGATGACCTGTGCCTATGCTCCTTCAGGGAATTACGTTGCTTGTGGAGGCCTAGACAACATCTGCTCCATCTACAGCCTCAAGACTCGCGAGGGGAATGTACGCGTCAGCCGCGAGCTGGCCGGACACACAGGTACTCCCGAAACACTCACATTCTTGGCACTTGTGAATGTACACAAGGTTTAGTGATTGGCAAAGCTGTAATCACGCAGTGAATCTGCACTGGTGTCTTTTTGCACCCTTGTAATATTTTTCATGACCATTGCACACATTCTTATTCTGTGTAATAAAGCAATGCAAATCATCCTCCAAACAATGACAGTGTTCATTCATAGATATTCTTTGGTTTTTATGCTAAATGTTATTAATTTGGGGGAGAAATATTTGTTTGTAATTTGCTTGTTAGAGATGTGCATTAAACTTCCTCCAATCTACAGGATACCTCTCTTGCTGCCGCTTCCTTGATGACAACCAGATTGTTACAAGTTCTGGCGACACCACCTGGTGAGTGTGAGGAACTGTATCCCAGCAGCCCAAATCGGTTGCCAAAACTCTTATTAGGAAGGAATTTCAAGTTCAACAGGGATATTTTTTAAACAATTAAGTCCAGAATCAGTTTATACATTTTATTTAAAATATTTGAAATTATTAATTTAAATTACCTAAGCTTTGTATTTATAATGTGTGCATTCTTTTACCGCATGATTTTTGTCCTGTTAGGATGCTGCGTTAATTGCATTAAATATTATTAACGCATTAAACTGGAAAAATTAACTGCATGCACTTTGATATATATATATATATATATATATATATATATATATATATATATATATATATATATATATATATATATATTATATAGATATAATATATATATATATATATATATAATATATATATATATATATATAGTATATATATATAATATATAAAACATTACCTAGATGTTTCAGCTCCGAAATATTTTGCAGTTAGTTTCTGCGTGTTTTGATCTTTCATGCATTTTAATTTTGAAATGTCTGAAGTGGGAATGTTGTGATCTGTCCTGCAGTGCTCTCTGGGACATTGAGACCGGTCAGCAGACGACCACATTTGCAGGTCACACCGGTGACGTGATGAGTCTGTCTCTGGCTCCAGACACCAGGCTGTTCGTGTCAGGGGCCTGTGACGCCTCTGCTAAACTCTGGGACGTCCGTGAGGGCATGTGCAGACAGACCTTCACTGGCCACGAGTCGGACATCAACGCCATCTGTGTGAGTGTTCCTGCCTCATTTTTAGCATTAGATTAAAGCCTAGATGCTGTATTTTTAGGAGTTAGTGCATGCAATTTCCTGAAGAATTTAATCTACAAAGAGCTCACATTCCCTCTGCAGTTCTTCCCCAATGGCAATGCATTTGCCACCGGCTCTGACGACGCCACCTGCCGCCTGTTTGACCTGCGTGCCGACCAGGAGCTCATGGTCTACTCCCACGACAACATCATCTGCGGCATAACCTCCGTGGCCTTCTCAAAGAGCGGCCGCCTGTTGCTCGCCGGCTACGACGACTTCAACTGCAACGTGTGGGACACCCTCAAGGCCGACCGCGCTGGTGAGATTTGCACACACAGATGGCACAAAAAATGTCTGCTGCTATAGTTGCTATGAGTGGCATGTGGTCTAGTGACTGCCCTGAAAGCAAACAAACCACCATACTGTTCTCTCTCTCACACACAGAGTGGTGGTGTTTTACATATGGTTCAGTGCTTGCTTACAAACACGCCACATTTGTTTGTCTCTTTTGCATAAGGCAACATGCACAGTACAAGCGGGCTGTTGAACAACGGTCCACATTTTAAAGCCTCTATAATGTTCATATGTAACATAATAATCCAATAATGTGTTTATAAGCGCAGCACTGCTTAGCTTACAGAGATAACTGGGCAAACTAATATATTTCTGCTGTTCCAAGAGCGCCATCTACGGTCAGAGATTGAAACTGCATTTTCATTTAGCACATCTCCTGTTTTTGTTCGGACCAATGCGACCCATATTTTCACAACCTACACGCAAAACGGTGTTGTAAATGTTAACCGTTGCGTAAAAAAAAAAAAAAAAAAGTAGAATAGTGAAGTATCTACAATATTATATATAATCATATTTTAAATTTACATGTTTAATCATTATTAGTATATTTAATAATTAATAAAAAAAATTTAATATATACTTTTTTTGTATACAAATACTTAGTCAACTTGTATTATTTGAACTGTTCTTGAAATTGTTGTTTTTACAGTCATTTTATGGTTTAGGATGTTTCTATAAACACTAATCTTTGTTTAGGTCTTAAAAGACTTAAAATTGTTTTTTAAAAAAAACCCTGCAGATTGGTGGTTAACATAATTTAGAATATTTTTAATGCCAAACAATTACCGTATCCAAATTATTTCATTTAGTTGCAAAATTGTGTCGAATATCTTCCCTATATTTTAATGTTTTTTTTTTTTTAGTTTTTTTATCATCAAGTAACTAAAACCAGTATGAACTGCATCTCACTCACTCACTCACTCACTCACGCACGCTCGCATTCACTCACTCACGCACGCTCGCATTCACTCACTCACGCACGCTCGCATTCACTCACTCCACGCGCTCGCATTCACTCACTCACGCACGCTCGCATTCACTCACTCACGCACGCTCGCATTCACTCACTCACGCACGCTCGCATTCACTCACTCACTCACACGCTCGCATTCACACTCCGCACGCCGCTGTCGATCACTCACTCACGCCACGCTCGCATTCACTCCGCGCGCGCTCACATAATCGATCACACACTCACATTCACTCTCACGCCACACTCGCTCACGATCACTCACACACACACTAATCGATCACACATGTCGATCACTCGCATTCGATCACTCACTCACGCTCGCATTCCACACTCACACACACGCCTCGCTCACTCACGCACGCTCGCTCACTCACACGCTCGCTCACTCACTCACGCTCGCTCACACACACCGCATTCACTCACTCCACTGCACCTTCGCATTCACTCACTCACCACACGCTCGCATTCTCACTCCACGCATTCGCTCACACTCACTCACTCACATTCGCTCACCTGCGCTCACACTCACTCACTCACTCACTCGCTCCTCACTCACACGCTCACATTCACTCACTCACTCACACACGCTCACATTCACTTTCACACACACGCTCACATTCACTTTCACTCACATTCACATTCACTTTCACTTTCACTCACATTCACTTTCACATTCACTCACTCACACACACTCACATTCACTCTCTCTCACACACACTCACATAATCGATCACTCACTCTCACTCACATTATCGATCACTCACTCACTCTCACTCACACGCTCGCTCACATAATCGATCACACTCACACACTCGCTCACATAATCGATCACTCACTCACACGCTCGCATTCACTCACTCACACACGCTCGCATTCACTCACTCACACACGCTCACATAATCGATCACACACACTCACATTCACTCTCACTCACACGCTCGCTCACATAATCGATCACACTCACACACTCGCTCACATAATCGATCACTCACTCACACGCTCGCATTCACTCACTCACACTCACTCACACGCTCGCATTCACTCTCACACACGCTCGCATTCACTCACACACGCTCGCATTCACTCACTCTGCGCTCGCATTCACTCTCCTGCCTCGCATTCACTCACACACTTTCGCTCACTCTCACACACGCTCGCATTCACTCTCACACTGCGCTCGCATTCACACTTCACCTTTCGCATTCTCTCACACGCGCCGCATTCACTCTCACACACGCTCGCATTCACTCTCACACACGCTCGCATTCACTCTCACACACGCTCGCATTCACTCTCACACGCTCGCATTCACTCTCACACACGCTCGCATTCACTCTCACACACGCTCGCATCACTCTCACACACTTTCGCATTCACACCACACACGCCGCATTCACTCACACACGCCGCTTCACTCACGCTCTGCCTGCGCTTTCACCTCACACTTCCTCACTTTCCACTCACTTCACTCACACACGCATTCATTCACACTCACGCCGCATTCACTCACTCCGCCGCTGCTCACACACGCTCGCTCACTCACTCACACGCTCACATTCACTCACTCACTCACCACACGCCGCACTCACCACCACTCGCATTCACTCACTCACTCACCACACGCCGCTCACTCACACACATTCGCTCTCACTCACTCACACTCACATCGCTCACTCACTCACACACGCTCACATTCACTCACTCACTCACTCACACGCTCACATTCACTCACTCACTCACACACGCTCACACTCACTCACTCTCCTCCTCACACACTCACATTCACTTTCACTCACTCACACACTCACTCACTCACATTCACTCACTCACTCACACACACTCACATAATCGATCACTCACTCACTCTCACTCACATAATCGATCACTCACTCACTCTCACTCACATTCACTCTCACTCACTCTCACTCACATTCACTCACTCACTCTCACTCACATTCACTCTCACTCACATTCACTCTCACTCTCTCTCACTCTCACTCACACTCACTCTCACTCTCACTCACACTCACTCTCACTCACACTCACTCTCACTCACACTCACTCTCACTCACATTCACTCTCACTCACATTCACTCTCACTCACATTCACTCTCACTCACATTCACTCTCACTCACACTCACACTCACTCTCACTCACATTCACTCTCACTCACATTCACTCTCACACTCACACGCTCACATAATCGATCACTCACTCACATGCTCACATTCACTCACACGCTCGCTCACATAATCGATCACACACCACACGCTCGCATTCACTCACACATTCGATCCTCGCTCACATAATCGATCACTCACACACACGCTCACATAATCGATCACACGCTCACATAATCGATCACTCACTCATGCTCACTCACATTCGCTCACATAATCGATCACGCTCACTCAATCGATCACATACTCATCACTCGCCACACAATCGATCACACATTCACTCACACTCACACTCACTCTCACACACTCACTCACACTCACACACTCTCACTCACATTCACTCTCACTCACATTCACTCTCACTCACATTCACTCTCACTCACATTCACTCTCACTCACATTCATTCACTCTCACTCACTCACATTCACTCTCACTCACACTCACATTCACTCACTCACTCACACTCACATTCACTCTCACTCACATACACTCTCACTCACATTCACTCTCACACTCACACGCTCACATAATCGATCACTCACTCACATGCTCACATTCACTCACACGCTCGCTCACATAATCGATCACACACACGCTCGCATTCACTCACACGCTCATAATCGATCACACGCTCACATAGTCGATCACTCACACACACGCTCACATAATCGATCACACGCTCACATAATCGATCACTCACTCACTCACATTCACTCACACACGCTCACATAATCGATCACATACTCACTCACACGCTCACATAATCGATCACTCCCTCACATTCACTCACACGCTCACATAATCGATCACACATTCACTCACATTCTCACATAAACGATCTCTCACACACACGCTCTCTCTCTCACACACACACACACACACACACACACACACACACACACACACACACACACACACACACAAACAAACTATACTAGCCCTCTCTTCTAATTGGATTTTATTACTGCAGTAATATTGAGATATATATTCATATTTTTATAGTGCTTTTCACAATATGTATTGTTTCAAAGCATGAATGATGATTGCCCCAGGGTACAGTAGGTATTTGAGACAGTAACAAACCCACCTTTATTGTTTTTATTGAGATTGATACAAAATAAAAGGTGCTTTTAAAAAGTCCTTGAAATCTGGTGTTCATGCAACAGAGACTCATTATCACTGTTGTGAAAACACTGTCTGGCATCCTCTCCATTATGGTTTACTGACGTTTGGACTTTTTCAGGTGTGCTGGCCGGCCACGACAACCGAGTAAGCTGTCTGGGTGTAACTGATGACGGTATGGCAGTGGCTACAGGGTCCTGGGACAGCTTCCTCAAGATCTGGAACTGAACGCTGAAGGTGCTTTCAATACAACATGTCCAATACAGTAAGAATCAGCCTCTACCAGCACAACCTAACCACAATCAAGAGATGCTTTGTGTGTTTTACGCGGCATGTAAATGTGTCCTCATACCACCTCCTGCTATTTTTGAAAATGCATTGCTGAAGATCAGAGGAGCGATATGTAAAACACCCACATTTTCCCATCTTTTAATTTTTTTAATTTTACCATTTTGGTGCCATGTACAGTTGCTGTAGACAAATAAAAGTTTCTGTGATTTTTAAATGAATGAGTTTAGTTTCTCCATTTCTTTTCTGATCTAAAGATTTTTCTAAATTAATTAGTTTAGATTCTCAGTTTAAGAGTATCTATAGAGTAGTATTGCATCCTTAGTATCTCTAAAGAGTCTCAAGTTTTATCAGATTTATAAAAGACAGATGCACTGTACCGATGCACAGCTGAGCTCGTGGAGGAGTGCAGTGGGCGGAGCTAAAGACACACACACACACACACGGCATTATCCCTGGATAACTCTCGATTCACTGTACGTTGGTGTTATTCACATTATATGCACTTACGCGCCGATCGCCAACAAAACACACACATTTGATGCAGTTTCACTCGCCGCCTGAGGTTTCCACTCATGACTGGGAACAAACACACACACCTGCAGAACTCCGGAAACACAAACTGCATCCACTGTTCCCTTAACGCTGGGTTATTTGGGAAGCTGAACAAGGTGATCTTTCCCTCACAGCAGAAACACACTTCTTTAGGGACATTGTTGATCTCGTGTCTAAAAACACAACGCCAGCGCCGCCGACGTCTCCCGTAACCCGAACGAAGCTCGTTGGGGTGTGTGCGCTAGAGGCTGACATTTTTTCGGGAATTTTTATGGAAAACAAAATCACTATTAATCACGTGATTGGGACGGGAGAGGTAAAAATTTCAGCGGGATTGGGCGGCACCGGGAATCTTAATGACACTGATACCAACTACACACAAATATACTGTTTATATAAATTAACGGTTTTAATTTTGAACTCAATTCTAGTTGCCCTGTCTCTATGCTCTCCTGTTTGCTTTGGTGTGGCTGGTTCAGTGAATGACGTGCTCCACACCTGTAACAGTTGGTGGCGGTAATGCACCAAGTTGGTATGCCAATTGCCAACCACCAATAATATAAGAGAAGGCGGCGGCTGCACTTTGTAGCCGTGAAAATCATAATCCAAAATGGAGGCAGACATGAAAGCCATGCTGCAGCGACTACTGTCGGAAAATGGTACCTCAGTTTTGCTCGCCGACATCTCTGGGCAGTCTGAAGTACCAAAAAGATGGCTTTCAACTACATTTTGGATTTTTATTCAGCTAAGTGGGCATGCTGTGATTTGTACTGAATTTTTTACTGTGACAGATTCCGGCCAAAAAAACACAACACAGTGGAGGGAACGGGAGTCATTCTTCTGGGACGGGATTTTTTCCCCCATTTTTTTCGTGGGATTGTGATGGGGCGGGATTTTTTTGTTGTGGGAGTGAGACAGGAGAGGTTTGAAAATCCACTTCCACGCACTCATCCGGGAGAAGTGCCCATAGAACCAATTCCGCCCTTTGTGATGTCATGTACTTGAGTTGTGTTAATCAGGGGAACTTGCTATGAATCCTGAAGGAGTGTATTTGGCACAGAAATACGTCCAAGTCATATATTTTGTTTTTAAGTCCATGTTTAGCATGAGAACTCTTTAACAGTGTAAATAAGTCAGAGTGCATGAAGCGGCATTAGCCTCCCCCCTTTAAACGCTCATTTGCATATTTACATTGTAAGATTACATGAGGTGGTCTAAATAAGTCGTGCTATGAATATCTGTCTCATTTTTTTTTTTTTGTTTTCGCTCTTCTTTCCGCAGATATCATTTGAACTCCAAAGTTGACTGGAAGACCGTTCCAACGTTAGAATGTTAAATTTCACAGCATCGTCAACAACAAAACACCTTATAAAACTGACTGACACCACCATGAAAAGAAATAAAACTTCTAAGGGAAAACAATGCCTTTCCTACACCAAGAAGAGCACAATTTGTTTTATCACCCAAAAAAAAAAAAAAAAAAAAAAAAAAAAAAAAAAGAAAAAAAAAAAAAGAAAGAAGATTTCCTGTGGTATCAAATGAATAACTTGCATTCCCTCTCGGACCATTCTGTGTCACCCCGTAAGAGAAAACACAAAACACTATCATCCCACGCTTATGTATCATGTGTCTAGAAAGCAAATGTTGGAGTGTAATTGTACAAATTATTTAACTCTCTTATTTTTTTTCTTTTGTTTTGTTCCTTTTATCTGATAGTTCATCTTCTAGATCTTTTCCCCTCCTGTTGTTTCTGATTAGTCAAATCTTTTAATCCTGTTAC
Source organism: Paracanthobrama guichenoti (assembly GCA_018749465.1). NCBI lineage: Eukaryota > Metazoa > Chordata > Actinopteri > Cypriniformes > Gobionidae > Paracanthobrama > Paracanthobrama guichenoti. The sequence continues at coordinate 32,000,311 of CM031948.1, forward strand.
CACGTGAAAACGACATGAAACGTCATGTAAAACGCTGAAACTAGACCAGGGTGGAAGAGCAGCTTTTTTTCTGAAGATGCCAATCATGTGTTTTGTTATTTTCATGTGCACCAGGTTGCTCTAGAGGTGGTGTAGTATTCATGATCGCGAGGAAGCGCTTTCACGTGAGCGTTCATATTCTTGTGCGGCCCCAGACAGCGTTCACCTCTAATCTGTTAACCGCCGCGATCGCCGGCGAATAAGAACAGCCCTGGCTTTCTAAAAACCTGCGTTAGTGTGAATCCTGGTCCTTTGTCATTAAAGAAAAAAAGAAAACGCCATATCTCTTTTTAAATGCTTTCTGAGAGTCCGAGGTACTCGCTTCATTTATCTACGAATGGCCGTTGTAAATATGGGTATCCGACTTGCACGCGAATGCAGCATTATATCCTAGCTAATGTTTCTTTCCAGTCTCGTCACAGCTTTGTTTGCACAATAAGAAACTTGACTAACGTTTTGAGCGTTAACTAACCAAGCACATGCCGTTAATCACATTGAATGCTAATTTTAATGTAGAAAATGCACAAAAAAAGTACAAAAAAACCCTGAAAAAACACAAAAAATACAATCCTGTCTTTCATTGGATTTAAAAACTGTTCAAACTAACCCCTTAGCTTATCTTCTGGTCTTACGTTTATACTTTTTCCTCGGTTGCTTTTGGCTATGATTCCGATTTTTGGGATTGTTTTTGTCGGTGGGAGGTTGGGAGGGGATTTTTTTTTTTTTTTTTTTTTTCTCAATGGTGTCGGGATCGGTGTTTGGAAAAACGGAACCCTTTTTCTTATTTTAGCCCAGAGAGAGAGAGAGAGAACAGATAGCCCTGTCTGTGCTTGGAAATACAGTTACTACTATGTGAATGAAATGTTGTACAAATCAATGTCTGAAAATAATGATAATTCTGAAATTAAGTTAAGCGTTTTGTTTCATCTGCCATGAATTAACGTAGTCGCATGCTGTAGAATTTGCTTGAACAGGCGCTGACGTCTTTAAGCCCACTTGCCTCCACTGGGACGACGAAACCGAAATTTTGACCATTGAAACGTTGATTCCAAATGTTTTAGACATGCTGTGCATACATCCTTTACTTTCACTGGCAGAAGCTATGCACCTATGTGAGAAACGACCTGGCCATGCTTCCTGAAATTATTCCCAAATTTTAAACGAGTTGCGAAATGTCCCGTTTGAGAGCGGAAATTACGAGAAACTCTTTTTGGCTTTTCTTTTAAACGTTTTGAAATGGCATCTGACATGGCAGAGTCTTCTGTTCTTTTTCCACTGTAAACAGATGCACTTTCTTTTAATAGTTGTGACTTTTTTTTTTTTTTTTCTTTTTTTTCTTATTGTTTTTTTCCTTTCTCTGCGATAATGTACAATAATTGTGATGTATTTGTGTGTGCTGCCACCAGTAAAGATTAATTGCAGTTCAATTAAAATGGATTCCCCTTATTTTCTCTCTTCATTAATAACTGTAGATCTCAGCACTCCCTATCTCACCTTTTGTATTTAATTTCAGTCTGTCGGTGTACCACAGAAAGCTGGATGCAACATAGATACTATATTAAAATGTACTGTTATTTAAGATGTAATAAAACAAGTTTGAGATGTCTCTGATGTGCTGATGTTTTGCGAAAGTAGAAATAACCGTAATTAAAGAGGTCCGTTTCGTTGGTTGACACTTTAGAGATGGAGCGCATTTAGGCCACGCCCACACCGGGGAGGAGGTGGGGGGGGGCAATCCAACGCTCTCCATTGACTTTGTATTGCATGAAGCACCTCCTTGTCATTCCTGACTTATTATAAAAAATGTCTAAAAGCTGATATGTGACAGGATATACAGCAAACCAGGGAATAAGCACAGAACTTAGTTTTTAGACGCTGTCGACCACAAAAAAAACAAGCATTTGAGATAAAAGTGGATACAGGCAATAAGACGTGAAGCATCTGCAGGAAATTTGGGGATCCTGACACTCAGTTTGCCTACGTGTGCAGTAAACATTAGGTCACTTAAGTCAAATATCCAAATGTCAGTTTTATACATTTCCTGTCGCTGTTTACGTTCCCCTCCAGCTTTTAGACATCGTTTTTTTTTTTTGTGTGTGTGTTATAAGTCAGAAATGACAAGGAGGCCACTTCACATAATAAAGTCAATGGAGACGGTTTGTTTGTTCTCCCCCCCCGTGGTTTTCAGATCATCTCTTTTGTCGTCTCATCAGCGCTTGCTTTTAATAGAAATTAGTTCAGGTACTTGAGTTGTGTTAATCAGTTAAGAACTTTTTATCAGTGCATTGATTTCTCATTGGAATTGAGCAAATCTTATATGTTGTAGCCATGTATTTCTCTTTTTCTTAAAAGGATAGTTCACCAAAACATTGCTAAATGCTGTTGTTTTAACAGTTTTTGGGTCAAATATGGACAAACCCAACTTTTTTTGGGTTAAAACATTTATTTAAAGGGTCCATAACACACACAGTTTGTGCCAGTCTCATGTTAATCTGGATTATCTCTAGAGTAGTGTTGATCCTTCATATAGTCTTTAGTTTATCAGATTTATAAAAGACAGATACACTGTACCGATTCTTTCTGGAAACAGCCGAGCTCGTGGAGGAGTGCAGTGGGCGGAGCTAAAGACACACACACACACACATCATGGTATTATCCCTGAATAACTCTCGATTCACTGTACGTTGGTGTTGTTCACATTATATGCACTTACACACTAATCGCCAACAGAACACACACAATGCAGTTTCATTCGCCGCCTGAGGTTCCCACTCATGACCGGGACCAAACACACACACCTGCAGAACTCCTGAAACACAAACTGCATCCACTGTTCCCGTAACACTGGGTTATTTGGGAAGCCGAACAAGGTGATCTTTCCCTCACAGCAGAAACACACTTCTTTAGTGACATGGTTTGGGACAACATGAGGGCAAGTAATTTTTGGGTGAACTATCCCTTTAAATAGTTAATCTTATGCACTGCAATCCCTAAACAATTACTGCAATCAAACATTTAAAATTGGTGCAAAGGACCTGAATATTCATTGACTTTTGGTCAGGAACAGCAAACAAAGTGTGTACTAGTTAACCAAAAAAGTAAGTAAATTATTAAGTGAACATAAACTATCATGGCTGTATAAACAAATTGTTCTAAGGTAAACATCAGCGTTGTCCAACCGGAGGATCTTCTGTTCTGTGTAACTGAATTATGATGACTAGCTTTGAGTCTCCTTTTTTGGTACTCAACCCAAAGTCCTCACACTTCATGCCGTCCAATAACTGGAGTCTGCAAGTGCTCTTAGGAATAGGCATTTCCAACTAAAATCAGCTTAGCAGGAAAGTGGGGACAGATTTATGGATTGGCTAATAATAGTGCAGTATATAAAACAATTTAATCAGAGTTTGAGCCTTAATGTTGATCTAATGTTGACACAAATTCACCCTTGGCCGGGCAATAGTCCCAATGACGGCTAAGCAAGTGAAGTGTTTGGTCTTTTGAGTGTTTAATTCCAGTTAAAGGGATAGTTCAGCCAAAAATGAAAATTAGCCCATGATTTACTCCCCCTCAAGTCATCCGTAGGTGTGTATGACATTCTTTCGAGCAGTATGCACACCCACCGACATTAACCAGGGACGGATGCACTGTTTAAGTGGTACATCATTTGAGTTGTGGCTGTGTTGTACTTATACACGGCATCGCAATGTTTGCAGTGAACTATTTCGCTTTTTAAATCAAAATGGTCCCACACCACACTTCACCGTGACCTCTTCATGATTATTCTTTTGAAATCAAAATGGAAGATCACAGATAACAGTATGGTGTCAAATATTGCACCCTGGTGGTAAAATGTTTAATTGCTGCCATACAATTAAATTAATTTAATTGCTTCGACACACTACGCAATGCAACCTGTATTAGATAAAAAAATGCATTAGATTAATCGATAACAAATTAACGTGATCGAAGAAATTCTTAACGATCAATTATCGTTCATCGATTAATCATGCCCATCCCTAGCGTCGAGTGTACGCCGTAGCTACGTCGTAAGCTGTGTGTAGCACGCGTAGCCTATGACGTACCCTGACGTGCACCTCTCCAAAAATGTCACAACGGGTCGATTCTACGCGGACCGCAAGCGCTGTGATTGGTCTGCCAGAACCCCTTCCTCAGGGGTATCATGCTCCCTCTGCATGTGTTTTTTTATACTCCTGCGTCGGACCTGCGCTGTAGCCTCTACGCCGTGGGCTATGCACCAGTTTTCATTTATACTTCTGCATCCTTGTCCGCGTTGACGTGCAATTACACATGCAGAGGGAGCATGATACCCCTGATTGCCACACAATCACAAACGATTGTTCATTTAGACAGAGGTAATTGACTATACTATTTAGAGGGTTGCTCCCACACTCTAAAAAAATGCTGGGTTAAAAACAACCCAAGCTGGGTTGAAAATGGACTAACCCAGCGATTGGGTTGTTTTAAGCAAACATTTAACCCAACCGCTGGGTTGAAAACAAGCCATTTACTGGGTTAAAACAATCCAGTCGCTGGGTTAGTCCATTTTCAACCCAGCTTGGGTTGTTTTTAACCCAGCATTATTTAGAGTGCATGCTCACTCACTCTAAAAGTATTTTATTTAGCCCCATTGATCTGTGTGCACTTGATTAAAGCAACATTATCTCTAGTCAGAGGTCATGACCACTACTTTAGATAGTATAAGCTGACCGATACTTTAGTTTTGGTGGTCATGCCATGGTTTCCCATGTACACTCTAAAAAATGCTGGGTTAAAAACACCCCAAGTTGGGTTGAAAATAGACAAACCTGCAATTGGGTTGTTTTAACCCAGCGGTTGGGTTAAATGTTTGCAATGTGCTGGGTAGTTTTATTTAACGCAACTATTGTTTACAAATTACTGTATTGCTGGCTTAAAATGAACCCCAAGTATGTTGGAAATTAACATTTATTAATACGTTTAATAAAGTGTTTAATGTTTACCTTTTGGTTTACTTCTGTGGGAATGAGACCTTTGTAACAGTCACTCACACTAGCCACTTTTTCGGGTTAAATTTTATTGTAGTCTTCTCAAAAGGAATCTGTTATAATCGCGTTGCGCATTACAACCAATCACGCAATTCTGTTGAGCTTATGAATGCAACGTCTAATCATTACATTCTGTTCATTAGTCATTTTGAGTTTTATTCTCACAGCCTCTGAACCAGATTTCACAGTGTCTCGGTCAAATTTTGATCAATCTAAACAAAAAAAAGCACACTTCATCAGAACCATGAGCTGAGGGTCCATGCCAAATTAGGGAACAGTGCCACCTACAGAAAAATGGCTATTTCTGCTCTCATAAACATCAAAGCAGAGGTGTGTGCGACGTACACTCTAAAAAAAAATGCTGGTTAAAAATTGGGCTGAAAATGGACTAACCCAGCGATTGGGTTGTTTTTAACCCAGCATTTTTTAGAGTGTATGTAAGAGATTCATTCATCATACAGTGATTGACTGTTTTTGTTCTATTTCAGCAGCGAAAACAGTTTCAGACTGGCGTAAAGTTGGCTTGATGTTGGACGTTCAATATTCGTGAATTTAGGGATCGTCTCTAAAGTCACATACAACATTGGGATACATGTTTCTAACTTAGCATTAGAAGAGAACGAGTTACATTCAGAAGACCAACTGTAAGTGTTCATCTAAGTGTCAGGTATGATGCACACCTTTTAGATTTTTTTGATGTTTAATGAAATAAAATCACATGAATAAGTCAGATCACATGAAAATATGGATATGTATTTTAGGCCAGGGGTTTTCAAACTTTATGATGCCAAGATGCTTTACGATAAATCTTTTATGAGGGACCCCCATCCTAAATTTCATCTATTTCTATAAAAAAAAAAAAAAAAAAAAAAAAACATTTAAACTGTTAGATAAATTGTGTGACGTTATAAATGCAAAATATTGTTTCCAAACTTAATAAATTGGCTATACTTAATGTTGTATGCATAAACCTGAAGAAGAACATTTTTCAATTAAAAATTATTTGTATAAGCATTGTCTTTCACAATAAATGTATGCAAGCGGCTTACAACCCCAGTGAGCAAGATAAAGGGACTCACTAGAAAGATACAAAGCAATCTTACACAATTCAAGTAGCAACTCAAGTACACTCACCTAAAGGATTAAAGGATTATTAACACCATACTAATACTGTGTTTGACCCCCTTTCGCCTTCAGAACTGCCTTAATTCTACGTGGCATTGATTCAACAAGGTGCTGAAAGCATTCTTTAGAAATGTTGGCCCATATTGATAGGATAGCATCTTGCAGTTGATGGAGATTTGTGGGATGCACATCCAGGGCACGAAGCTCCCGTTCCACCACATCCCAAAGATGCTCTATTGGGTTGAGATCTGGTGACTGGGGCCATTTTAGTTCAGTGAACTCATTGTCATGTTCAAGAAACCAATTTGAAATGATTCGAGCTTTGTGACATGGTGCATTATCCTGCTGGAAGTAGCCATCAGAGAATGGGTACATGGTGGTCATAAAGGGATGGACATGGTCAGAAACAATGCTCAGGTAGGCCGTGGCATTTAAATGATGCTCAATTGGCACTAAGGGGCCTAAAGTGTACCAAGAAAACATCCCCCACACCATTACACCACCACCACCAGCCTGCACAGTGGTAACAAGGCATGATGGATCCATGTTCTCATTCTGTTTACACCAAATTCTGACTCTACCATCTGAATGTCTCAACAGAACTCGAGACTCATCAGACCAGGCAACATTTTTCCAGTCTTCAACTGTCCAATTTTGGTGAGCTCGTGCAAATTGTAGCCTCTTTTTCCTATTTGTAGTGGAGATGAGTGGTACCCGGTGGGGTCTTCTGCTGTTGTAGCCCATCCGCCTCAAGGTTGTGCGTGTTGTGGCTTCACAAATGCTTTGCTGCATACCTCGGTTGTAACGAGTGGTTATTTCAGTCAAAGTTGCTCTTCTATCAGCTTGAATCAGTTGGCCCATTCTCCTCTGACCTCTAGCATCAACAAGGCATTTTCACCCACAGGACTGCCCGATACTGGATGTTTTTCCTTTTCACACCATTCTTTGTAAACCCTAGAAATGGTTGTGCGTGAAAATCCCAGTAACTGAGCAGATTGTGAAATACTCAGACCGGCCCGTCTGGCACCAACAACCATGCCATGCTCAAAATTGCTTAAATCACCTTTCTTTCCCATTCTGACATTCAGTTTGGAGTTCAGGAGATTGTCTTGACCAGGACCACACCCCTAAATGCATTGAAGCAACTGCCATGTGATTGGTTGATTAGATAATTGCATTAATGAGAAACTGAACAGGCGTCCTAATAATCCTTTAGGTGAGTGTAAATGGCAAGAAAGGAGAGAAACATTTGGAAGTTAAACCGAGTATTCGGTAGACTATCCATTTTTGCTTGTCTTTTTATTCTCTGAAATCGTCTGCTACTGTATGGACGCATACACAAAATATGCTAGATTTAAGAACACCAATGAGAATATTGCTTGAGAATAAATTATATTTACACAAATAAATCTTGTGGGGGTTTTTTTTCATACAAGCAACTGTTTTCTGTCTATTAAAGAGCTCCATGCACAACCTTATCAGAGCTAAATGGGCCTATTTGATGACCTGTCATGTTATATTAGTTTAATGTAGACTTGATTTGGGTGTGTGGTCATTTATATAGACAATAACACAATTGTGGCTAGTAACTTTGGAAAACCACTAGCCACAGTGGCCAGTGAGTAGCCCTGCTTGTTCACTTTACAGTTGACATTAATCAGTTTCTGGTGGATTATTAGCGCGTTGGTCCTGTGAATAAATGTTCTATATTTGGTGTTATATCGCTAGTAAACGTACAGTAGGACTGTATTGTTTGTGTAATGTGCTTTACTGCAGAAAAAGAGTGTGAATATCTCTATTAGCTGCAAAGGAATCACTGCAGGTGCATAAAACTACATGTATGACTACACTTAAAAACTAATCATTTAATATTTAATTAATTCAAATATGTATTCACCTTTATTCATTAAAAAGCGTCATATCATCATCATCATTAGGCACACATCAGTCATAAATAATTATAATACTAACCTGGCAGCGATATTCTCTTTCATTAAAGGGATAGTTCACCCAAAAATGTTAATTCTGTCATTAATTCCTCATGTCGCTCCAAACCTGTAAGTCCTTCGTTCATCCTCGAAACACAAATGAAGACATGTCTGATGAAATCCGAGCGCTCTCTGACTTCTCTCTAAACACTTTCAAGGTCCAGAAAGGAAGTAAAGACATTGTTAAAATAGTCATGTGGCTCGACCTTAATGTTATGAAGCCACGAGAATACTTAACACAAACACAAATAATGACTTTATTCAACAATTTCTTCACGTCTGTTTACGCTGTAAATACAGTGCAGCGCTACGGCAGAACGACGGCTAGCTCCTGCGTCTGCATCACGCGCATGCGTCGGCGCGCGTGAACGGCGTCGACCAATGGTAAGCCAGCGTTCTGCCGGAACGCTTCAAAAGCCATCTCTATATCATTTGTGCTGACTTAGGATAATCTTTAACTGAGTTTGGGGAGACCTGATTTCAAAGGGGGACCCCGATTTGTTATGACACCGGAGCGTTAGCATTAACCGTTGCGCTTTTTTGGGGGGGGGCTAAAGGTTGCAGGCTTGCCTTCCAGAGGCTTTGACTTGGCCCGATCTTCAGGGAAAGCAGATGATGTGTACATCTGCTCGTTAATGCAAATATCTAACGCAACATAAAAGCATGCAGACACGGTCAAAAGTTCAGGTATTTTTGAAACCGAACATGAGTAAGATATAATTGCAGCATGATGCTATCATATTCAACATGAACCTTGTGTCTCTCAATGCTGTGTGTATATTTCTAGTGCTTTTATTATTGAGCAAAAGCACACCACCCAGAGAAATGCTTTTCGTGGTCGAGAATATTTAGATGAGTTTTTGATATCTGAGTTTGAGATATCCGTTTCCTCTTTCTTCTGTTTGTCTCCAAAGGAAGGGATTTTAGTCCAATTACACCGTATCTTACAGATCTATTCCTGTTTCTTAGCAAAAGTATGTAGGCCAAACCATGTGTCTGTTCAGCAAACGCTTCCTTTGGAAACAAATGAGTTTACAAGATGTTGTTACAAATCAAAGAGCAGCTAATTACTTCCTGCATACGCTGACTGAAATAGCACACGTTATTCAAAAACAAACAGGGACACGGTAGGCGTATTTTGTGGTTGTCATACAGAGATTCAGATCTCCTACAGAGGAAAAAATGCTAAATAATAAAGTAGCAAGTACACGGTATATACTTTTTCCACATTGCAAATGCTGCCTTCACGTGCTATCGGAAATGTGCTGCGTGATTACGAGCTTGTTGCATTCAAGTGCTTTGTTGTCGGAATGAAGGAATCATGGAGGACACCATGTTTATTCTTGCCTATTTATTGGGAAAATATTATTAAAACCAACTTTATATGTAGTGTCACATGCACTGACAACCATAAACATTTACGATGCAATTGAATTTGGGTCAAATGCAGCCTATTTTCGCTGTATAAAACATACAATACGCTTCAAATGATTACTCGTATATGTAAATATGCAGTACATTCAGGTCCTCCTGGGAAGTTTGTAATTACGAGGTAGGAAGTCGTGTTTACGACGTCATGTGCGTTCAGGTCACTTGTGTCGGAGTAAGATGGCGGAGTACTTTCTCTTAATTAATTTCACAAGCTTCTTAAAATCTACTTCCAGAAAATGAAGAACAAGGAATGTGCATCAGGTGTGTTTTTGCTTCTTTATGTTTTTAATTAATTTATGAAGCCACTGTAAACTTTATCTTTATATTGCTATCCTAGCTGTCATACGCTATCGCTGTGAATGGAAAAACCTGACAATATCACTGCTAAATACCTTTACGTATTGTGGTATTCCGCCATGTTTCTCACTGACACGACCCCAACGCGTAAAGCTCGGGCTCAAAGAAAAGCTTCCCACTTTATGGTGGCGTTCATGTTCATAAATGCAATCTTTACGACATGACTTCCGAATTTCCGATCTTCCCAGTGGTAAACACGACATCAGAGGGCGTCCATGTGCAATTTTTACCTAGGAAACTTCGATCATTCCGATAGCACATGAAGGCAGCACAAGCTGTGTGGTTAAAACAGTTGTTGTAGGAACTTACTAAAACAAGACCAATAATTTAGCTTTTTGACTTTATTGAAATGGACTTCGTAAATTGCCTTCCTGCACATAGTGCTTTACAAAGAGATTTTCACAAGCAGTTTTCCAAATAGAGGTGAAACCAACAATAAAGAGGATACAAAAAAAATACCATAATAAAAAGAAATAAGACATTAAATATATAAGACAAAAAGTGTTAGTGGTAAAACTTCTTTAGGATGCCTTCATGAGGTGGATCTGATAATACTGGCCTAGTGCAATAAGCTCAAATAAATGCAAAATGTTGTTTACAATGTATAATGTATGCTAAAAAACTGATGTTGTTATTTAGAAGCAAATATAAACCCCGCTCTTCCCGTCTTCAGTTACAGCGAGCCAACACGTTCCACCTCTCAAATGGAGTGTTGTAGGTGTTATTTTTGTGACGGAATGTTTCTTTGAAGTCTTTGAACTCTGAGAATTCTCATTTTCGGAATTTGTATAATCTAATGATACGATATTGCAATTCTGCAGTCAGCAGGAAAAAAACTCCCTTCTGCTTCCCAGGAATCTTGACTAAAGCTAAAGCTCGTTTTGCTCAAATGCGTCTCTTTCCTAACTTAGGAGAGTTCATAAAAAGTTAAACTAAGACTAAACTGGGTAATTTAGTCTTTGAAGAAGCTTTCTGACTTTTGATTGCAGTTTGTTTGAATCGGGACAGATTTTGAGACATTTTTGAGAGTAGATTTCTAGTAGAGGCGTGTGAGACTTTGTCAGAAAAAAAGGCACTGGGGCGGTACCCTAAGATACAAAACCAAAAAGGTACTAATACGCTCTCTTAAAGCACTGATATGAACCTTTAAGGTACTAATATGTACCATTTATGGGTGAGTAAGGTACAAAGATGTACCTTTTCACTTTTGTACCTTAGGGCAGTGGTTCCCATCCTGGTCCTGGAGGCACCCCAACATTGCACATTTTGCATGTCTCCTTAATCAAACACCTGATCCAGGGCATCAGCTCATTATTAGAGACTCCAAGACCTGAAAAGGGTGTCAGAGAAAGGAGACATCTGCAGTGTTGTGGTGCCTCCAGGACCAGGATTGGGAAACTCTGCCTTAGGTTACTGCCCCAGTGACAGCACTGAGAGTGTATCTGATAAGAAGGAGATTCAACGTCTAATTTCTATCTAGGGGATACAATTGAGATACTGAAGAGAAATCATTTGTGATGTTTCCTGTAGGGAACAATCATTTCCGTGCCTTGCATAATGTCGTCTTGTAACAATGAAAAGTATTTAACTATCAAATATCTTCTCAAACAGACTTTACTGGTTTGTGATGACACTGAATATACAAATGAAAGTTCTTGGTAACACTTTGTTTTAAAGTGTCCTTCCTTGTTACACTTTACCATAGTATAAATGATGCATAATTACATGCAAATAACCCTAAGTACACGCGGTTAACTAATATCACTCAATACTTAAATGTATAATTACACTGTAACAATGACACCTTAAAATAAAGTGTAACCTACTTTTTCACTGCCATTGAGATGGAGAGACAACTTGAGGGTGAGCAAATGATGGCAGAATTTTCATTTTTCTGTGAACTATCCCTTTAGTTATCTTTTTATGTATTTATTAAAATATGGTGAAGGGTTAATTATACTGAAAATGGTAAGTAAGAGCAGGCAAAATATGTATTGTATGTAGAAGGGAGCGCTGATGGACTGAGTTTAGTGAGAGATGAACAAGGTTATTGTTGGCGATGCTCGAGTGCTGTAAAACTCCAGCATCAATTTCTTATGAAGGGGAGTTGGTGCTGTTTTTAGTACCCAGTACTGTTGATTTAATCATGCTCTTAACAACTGTTTTCTTTTTTTGCACATCCAATTTTAAATAAACTACTTCTTGGACGACAGCTACTGTTTCCGTGCTCGATCCTGATGTGATTTCCCTTGCAACCGCTCTGGTCGCTATCACAGGCATCAATGGTTCCAAGAGGAACCTTTAACATCCATGGAACCTCCCCATTGAACAAAAGGTTCTTTAGATTATTAAAATGTTCTTTACACTGAGAAAAAATTGTTCAGACAAAAATTTTAATTCTGTCATTTACACAGCCTGATGTTGTTCCAAACCTGTAAGACTTCAGTTCTTTTGTACACAAATGAAGATCTTTTTTTATGAAATCTGAGAGATTTGAATCTGAGCTTCTCAAGAACCAATGAGGTTCATTCTCATGTTACGCAGCACGTTTGAGCTTCTCAATAACCAATGAGATTCATTCTCGTGTTACGCAGCATGTTTGAGCTTCTCAAGAACCAATGAGGTTCATTCTGGTGTTACGCAGCACGATTGAGCTTCAGCAAGAACCAATGAGGTTCATTCTCGTGTTACGCAGCACATTTGAGCTTCAGCGAGAACCAATGAGGTTCATTCTCGTATTACACAGCACGATTGAGCTTCAGCGAGAACCAATGAGGTTCATTCTCGTGTTACGCAGCACGTTTGAGCTTCAGCGAGAACCAATGAGGTTCATTCTCGTGTTACGCAGCACGTTTGAGCTTATGCGAGAACCAATGAGGTTCATTCTCGTGTTACGCAGCACGTTTGAGCTTCTCAATAACCAATGAGATTCATTCTCGTGTTACGCAGCACGTTTGAGCTTCTCAAGAACCAATGAGGTTCATTCTCGTGTTACTCAGCACGATTGAGCTTCAGCGAGAACCAATGAGGTTCATTCTCGTGTTATGCAGCACGTTTGAGCTTCAGCGAGAACCAATGAGGTTCATTCTCGTGTTACGCAGCACGTTTGAGCTTATGCGAGAACCAATGAGGTTCATTCTCGTGTTACGCAGCACGTTTGAGCTTCTCAATAACCAATGAGATTCATTCTCGTGTTACGCAGCACGTTTGAGCTTCTCAAGAACCAATGAGGTTCATTCTCGTATTACACAGCACGATTGAGCTTCAGCGAGAACCAATGAGGTTCATTCTCGTGTTACACAGCACGATTGAGCTTCAGCGAGAACCAATGAGGTTCATTCTCGTGTTACGCAGCACGTTTGAGCTTCAGCGAGAACCAATGAGGTTCATTCTCGTGTTACGCAGCACGTTTGAGCTTCTCAATAACCAATGAGATTAATTCTCGTGTTACGCAGCACGTTTGAGCTTCTCAATAACCAATGAGATTCATTCTCGTGTTACGCAGCACGATTGAGCTTCAGCAAGAACCAATGAGGTTCATTCTCGTGTTACGCAGCACGATTGAGCTTCAGCGAGAACCAATGAGGTTCATTCTCGTGTTACGCAGCACGTTTGAGCTTCAGCGAGAACCAATGAGGTTCATTCTCGTGTTACGCTTGCGTTTGAGCTTATGCGAGAACCAATGAGGTTCATTCTCGTGTTACGCGCAGCACGTTTGAGCTTCAGCGAGAACCAATGAGGTTCATTCTCGTGTTACGCAGCACGTTTGAGCTTATGCGAGAACCAATGAGGTTCATTCTCGTGTTACGCAGCACGTTTGAGCTTATGCGAGAACCAATGAGGTTCATTCTCGTGTTACGCAGCACGTTTGAGCTTCTCAATAACCAATGAGATTCATTCTCGTGTTACGCAGCACGTTTGAGCTTCTCAAGAACCAATGAGGTTCATTCTCGTGTTACTCAGCACGTTTGAGCTTCTGTAAGAACCAATGAGGTTCATTCTGGTGTTACGCAGCACGATTGAGCTTCAGCAAGAACCAATGAGGTTCATTCTCGTGTTACGCAGCACGTTTGAGCTTCAGCGAGAACCAATGAGGTTCATTCTCGTATTACACAGCACGATTGAGCTTCAGCGAGAACCAATGAGGTTCATTCTCGTGTTACGCAGCACGTTTGAGCTTCAGCGAGAACCAATGAGGTTCATTCTCGTGTTACGCAGCACGTTTGAGCTTATGCGAGAACCAATGAGGTTCATTCTCGTGTTACGCAGCACGTTTGAGCTTCAGCGAGAACCAATGAGGTTCATTCTCGTGTTACACAGCACGTTTGAGCTTATGCGAGAACCAATGAGGTTCATTCTCGTGTTACACAGCACGATTGAGCTTCAGCGAGAACCAATGAGGTTCATTCTCGTGTTACGCAGCACGTTTGAGCTTATGCGAGAACCAATGAGGTTCATTCTCGTGTTACGCAGCACGTTTGAGCTTCAGCAAGAACCAATGAGATTCATTCTCGTGTTACGCAGCACGTTTGAGCTTCAGCGAGAACCAATGAGGTTCATTCTCGTGTTACGCAGCACGTTTGAGCCTCAGCAAGAACCAATGAGATTCATTCTCGTGTTACGCAGCACGATTGAGCTTATGCGAGAACCAATGAGGTTCATTCTGGTGTTACGCAGCACGTTTGAGCTTCAGCAAGAACCAATGAGGTTCATTCTTGTGTTACGCAGCACGATTGAGCTTCTCAATAACCAATGAGGTTTGTTCTTGTTTGTTCCTTTGTTGGTCATCAAGCTGGTTCGGCTGAACTTTTTATGTTCGCTGATCAATGTTTATATGTGAATAAAGAAATTTTGGAGTAAACTGCTCAGTTCATATGGATTAGTTTTATGATCTCTTTATTAAGTTTTTGAAGTGTCAAAGTGGTAGTTGCATAGCTGTAAATGCAGGGACAGAAATCTCTCCAATTTCATCTAAAATATCTTCATTTGTGTTTTCCGAAGACGTAAGTCTTATGGGTTTGGAACAACATGAGAGTTAGTATTTCATTTTTGGGTGAACAAATCCCCCTTTTGGGACCTTCATGATTTGAGCATAACTTGCTGAATTGAAAAAGAGCCTGCCCAGGATGCAGTTTACCCCCAGTTTAATGTTCCTGTAGCTCAAACAGCAGCACATGCTGCTTGCAATACCAAGGTCATGGGTTTGATTCCCAAGGAATGCATGAACCCTGTAAGATGCATTCCTTGAATTTGATGTAAGTTGCTTGGGATAAAAGCAAAGCATCTGCAAATTGCATAAACAGTCAAAATAAGATCCATTCTTGAGGTTGTGTGAGATTCACCTACACTTATCTAATGCCCAACATCTTCAAACAGTTTAGTCTCACAGTTGAGAAGTGAAAGGGAAAAAAAGTAAATGCTTATTTAAGACAACAATGGAGACGTCTATTCTTTACACTCCTCTGTTCTTTACAACTGCATATCATTATAGACGTTCCTTTGTTGGTCATCAATGCTTTTCTGCAGAGTCGAAAAGTTTGCATTGCTTTTCAGGCACGCAGCCATCAGGCTCCTTTTTGCTTATGACCTGACAGGATCTGTCTTGGGAGCATGGCAGACAGTCTTGGCATACGGCAGTGAAGCTTTGGCATCTCGCCTTCTGACTGGCTTCAGATTGGCTCCGGTGTCGAAAAGACGGGTAGAAACCACTCTGATTGACTGAACTGAGCGTTGCTCGACCTGATGCTCTACGGATTGCCGTGCGGAAGGTCTCTCCCGCGAAGTAGTACAGCAAGGGATTGAAGCAACTGTTGGATGCCGCCATGCACAGCGAGATGACCAGAACTTTCAGGGCGTACTCTCTGACCTGGCAGTCCTGCCCTGAAACAACGGCATGAAGATGGATTGTGCGAATGATGTGGTATGGTAGGAAGCACAGTAGAAACGTGCTCAGGACAACTGCGATCAAATACACAGAGCGTTGACGGCTGTTCCTCCTTCGATTACCAATTTTCCTTCCTTTGACGAGTTTCCAGATGATGCAGCCGTAACAGACGAGTATTGTAATAAACGGAATGACAAATCCAAACAAAACCCCCACATAGTTCAGGATAAATATGCGCTCCCATGACGTGATGTTCGCAGGTTCAAAGCAGCGTATCTTTCCCTCCCGTTCTAAAGTACCTGACATGAGGAACGGCGTTGACAAGAAGGCCACGAATATCCAGATTGCAAAGCACGATAGACTGCCTCGCCGCACAGTGGCCAGTGTCTTATGACGCATGGGATGAACCACAGCAATGTACCGTAGCACACTAAGGCCAGTAAGAAACAATACGCTTGTGTACAGGTTCAGATAAAATGAAAATACACACCAGCGGCAAAACCAGTCTGGAAAGTCCCATTGACCGTTTCTAAAGTAGTAGACCAGGCGGAAGGGCAATGTCAAGGAAAAACCAGCATCTGAAATGGCCAAGTTAGTCATAAAAACAGTGTTGGCAGACTTCTTAGGGGTGAAACGCAGGAACACAATCAAAGCCACAAAGTTGCTGATGAATCCAATAGGGAATACAACACTGTACGTGACGGTGTATGCCAAATATTTGAAGTCTTCGCTGTCCCCACATGTCTGGTTGATTTGTTCTTGGGTGGCGTTGGCTGTCACTTCCGATGTAAACATGGGAGCTGGAGACAAAAAGATTATTAGTTAGAAATTAAACAATTGTGTTGAGATCAGAAAAAAAGCGCAGTCACACTTTAAAGGATAATTACCCCATGATTTAATCAAGCCATCCTAGGTATGACTTTCTTCTTTCTGATGGACACAATCAGTGTTATATTAATAAATATTCTGATGCTTCCAAGCTTTATAATGGGAGTAACAGGGTCCATTGAGTTTGAAGCTCAAAAAAGTGCATCCATCCATCATAAAAGTACTCCACACGGCTCCGGGGGATCCTTCTGAAGTGAATCGATCAAGCTTTGTAAGAAAACTATCCATATTTAAAACTTTATAAAGTAAAATATTTAGCTTTTGGCGGACTGCCTTCTGTATTCAACTTAAAGGGCACCTATTATGCCCCTTTTTACAAGATGTAATGTAAGTCTCAGGTGTCCCCAGAGTGTGTCTGTGAAGTTTCAGATCAAAATTCCTAACAGATCATTTAATATACCATTTTGAAAATTTGGGGGTTTAAGAAAAATTAGCTGTTTTGTGTGTGTCTCCTTTAAATGCAAATGAGCTGCTGATCCCCACCCCAAGAAGGTGGAGCTTTCACAGCTCATGAACATGCAAATGAAATCTGAAACATGATACATCTGTTTGTTTTGATGATCTCTCTTTGATCATCTCTATCGCAGACACGCTCATGTGGCATTGCAGTTCATCATCATGAAATATCATCTGCATGCGTTTTAAAGCCTTATCAGTCTCATCTTGAGCACACACACCTGACGCATGAGCACAGGAGGTCGGTGTGCGTCCATGAGTAGGCTATTAAACTAGACTAGTTCTCTTTCATGTGTTATGATTAAACTGTCAAATGCAAACAAGCAGAAACACACAAAGTTCACATGAAAACAGTTGGTTATGGTCTAATCCCGTGTGTATAGATAGTGTATAGATCTGTGTACTAAAGTGAAAGCAGTGTAAGATACAGCGCCTACTGCTATATCTGCTGTTAATGTGAGTCAAACCACAGAAGATCAACAGAAAATCACTCACTGCACCTGACTGAATAACTTTAGTAGCTTTAGTAGAACACATTTCTCACTTGAATGCTGCTGTTAATGCTCTGGGAGGAGATAAACATGGCGGACTCTGTACAGCTCTCTGAGGGGCGGGGTCTATGCTAATACGGTGTCCATCAACACTCGTGGGCGGGGCCTGTGAAATGTGACATCACTTTACCAGGAATCTGCAAACGGCTTGTTCTGAGACACTGCTTATGATTTATGGGGATTAAAAAATAAAAGGAGTGTGTGGATTTTTGTCATTATAGGGTGGTTGTGTACACTCACTGCCAACACACATTTATGTTCAAACACCATGTAAAAGTGAATTTTGCATAATAGGTTTCCTTTAAGAAGAAAGTGTAACACCTCTCGCAAATTCAAAATGCTTACGCTACGCCTGACGTCATGCGTCGCGCCAGTTACACTTTCTTCGTAAGTTGAATACAGAAGGTGGTCTGTTCGATATTTTACTTTATAAAGTTTTGAATATGGATATTTTCCTTTCAAAACCCCATCGACTCGCTTCAGAAGGCCTTTATTAACTTGTGGAGTACTTTTATAATGGATGGATGCACTTTTTTGAGCTTCAAACTCAATGGACCCCGTCACTGCCATTATAAAGCTTTGACACGTCAAGATATTTATTAATATATTACTCTGAAAGAGTTCATCTGAAAGATGTCATATACACCTCGGCTGGCTTGAGGGTGAGTAAATCATGGGGTAATTGTCATTTTAAAGTGAACTAATCCTTTAAGCATGCTAAATTATGCATGGTACTGTTTTTACTAGTTATTAAAAATAATAACCAGGGACTGGGGCTGCAAATTAGCCTCTGGCTAGAAGCCTATATGTGGAGCATCGGCTGCTTGAAATTGTATCAATGTTTTTTTTCTGCATTGTCCCTGTCAAATAAACTACTAAATTCTAAAATGTTCAAATCTAACAAACTTTATCGTGCCAAGATGTCATTCTGTACTGGTCAAGCATTTTTTGGCTATGCAAATTTGGCATGTCACTCAGCTTCACTCAGTTGTATACAGCACATTTTCATAAAAACTCTTTGCATGTGATTTTACTCTGAATGGATGTGTGTGTCTAGTTTGGCAGCACCAAAAAGACTAAGCATGCTGATAATATGATAAAGAAATGGCATTAGAACGTAATCAATGCTAAAGTGAAGCCATTGCTCAACAATAGCTCACTAAACCAGGAAACAGCTGCTTTTCTTTAAAACACCGGCTTAAAAACTCCCCTCGGTTTTCAGGTTAAAAATTGATATTGCCATGGACAGCTTTACTGCTTTACTTCATCTACAACTTGTTTAAACAAAAATGTTCTTGTACCATTTTTATGCATGCAGTTTTATATTTATTACTTATTTTATTTCATTATTTAATATTTGGGTAGTTAAAAAATATGACATAACATTGCAGCACACACACACACACACACACACACACATAGATGTCATATGCAATGTTATATGTCAAGCCCTTGTTATTTTTCAACTACCCAAATGTCGTTATTTTATCAAGAAGTCTGTTTTCCATTAATCCCATCCATAGTTCATATGCAAAACTTATGCAAAAGAATATTCAGTGAGTGAAATGCAAACAGTTGCACACCAACAATATTCAAATGACAGCCGTAGCTATACATAGACACCTGAAAAACATGACAGGAACAGTTTTTCTGCAGAAAGAAAGCCATTGTTAATTATTAATATCATAAAGCCGATGTTCTGGAAGTAACTAAACAGGTGGGTCTGGTTATGCTATTGTAAATGTACTGGACTAACACACTATTTTCACTGGAATAACTCACGCAATAAGTTTGCCAACGAGTCTTACTAAAGGTTATCATATTTGTATACATGTCATGGTAATTCCTTACAAAAAAATAAATCTTGTAGATGATAATACTTCATACAATGGTACTGAAATATTATTTATGTTACTTGAAGGCACTGCATGCCAAAGTACCATGTCAAAAACCTACCATTATATACAATTACAACAAGGTATAAATGAGTAATATGGACATCCCTTTAAGTAGCATGTAAATCCCATTACAAATTCATTTCCGAACTACTTTTTCCCAGTCATCTCAATGGCAAAAAGTGTCCCAGTCAACCTGAATTCATCTTTATATATAATGCATCATTGACATCTAAATGCAAAACTGGCTGTAGTTTTACTCACCTGTCATTCTCTTTTTAACATCATCCCCCTCATTATCAGTCAAGGTTTCTGTTATGAGTGCGTTATGCAACAAAATGTCAAAATGTCCCTCTCTCGGCAGTTTCTGCTTCCTTTATGATGTTCATGAAGAGTGCTGCTGTCTCTGTACTGTGGTGTCCGAGCCTCGTTATGCACGAAGTACACCAGACTCTCCAATAGTTGTCGCTTTGGCAAATCTCCTTTAGAATCGCTCGCTCTCAATGATTCATACGAACCGATTCACTGTAGATGTGAAACAAACTACACAGCATTCGACGCGATCTGGATATTATCAATCGAAAGCATAGTGGTGTACTGCATGATTTAATAAACGTAAACTCTGACTTCGGAGGGACACTTTTGAATAACGATTCAAAATAACCAGCGAAACGTTTTATTGGGGAGTTCAAACGAATCGATTCGCTAAATTGAATCAGAAATAATAACTGGAAATAATTCCGGAGAAACCACAGCTTCAGGTCTTTGGTAGTTTCTCTGAGCAGATGTGCATCCTAATTGCGTAATGCCCCTGATCTTTGAATTAAGTGACAACACATGTTTTAGATGTTTAAAAAAAAAAAAAAGTGTTGGTATTTTTGTAGACAAATATGTAAGGGAACAGGCTTATTTATTAACTTCATAACTTTGTCAGACACGCTAAAAAGCATGCTGATTTAATTTAAAGTTGCTGTAAGTTTTTCACTTTACTAAAGCATAAAAATACCATAATGTGTTAAATGTGAACATGCTAAATTCACCTACTTGTTTCTCAGAAAAACAATACTAGCGCCAGTTATTCTGCTTTGAAATATGCGTTCCGTGTCGGAATGTCTGTTTTTGCTTCTGTTTTGTCCTCAAACGGGCAACCCGCGTGAGCGTCGAGCCTGGGGAGGAGGGGGCGGGGCAAACAACGCGCTCTAATATTTTGAATCTGGATTGCAGACAGTACCCATGTCAACCACTAGGCAACCATTAATCTATCCAACACCTTTAATCTATCCAAAAAAACAGTGTAACGTCTTCAGTTATGTAAAATTGGTGTTCAGTAAAGGAACTAAGTCATAAGTCATTTTGTGTGTTTGTTTGTTTGTTTGTTTGTTTGTTTGTTTGTTTGTTTTGTTTTCACACTATTATGAACAACCAATATCCTAAATTCCTTAATTCTCCCCTTCTTTTAATATTAAACATAGATCACCAATGTTCTTAGCTAATTAAGACATACTATCATGTATTTCCATTGTTGTTTAAAAAAAACAATACACGGTAAATTGAAAAAAGAATAAGACATTTCTTTCAAAATTAACAAAAACCTTCACCTGACGGTGTTGTCTCATGTTAATCTTGAGTATTTCTAGAGTAGTGTTGATCCTTCATATCTCCCAAGAGTCTTTAGTTTATCAGATTTATAAAAGACAGATACACTGTACCGATTCTCTCTGGAAACAGCCGAGCTCGTGGAGGAGTGCAGTGGGCGGAGCTAAAGACACACACACACACACACACACACACACACACGGCATTATCCCTGAATAACTCTCGATTCACTGTACGTTGGTGTTGTTCACATTATATGCACTTACGCACTAATCGCCAACAGAACACACACATGATGCAGTTTCACTCGCCGCCTGAGGTTCCCACTCATGACCGGGAACAAACACACACACCTGCAGAACTCCGGAAACACAAACTGCATCCACTGTTCCCTTAACGCTGGGTTATTTGGGAAGCTGAACAAGCTGATCTTTCCCTCACAGCAGAAACGCACTTCTTTAGGGACATTGTTGATCTTGTGTCTAAAAACACAACGCCAGCGCCGCCGACAGCTCCTGTAACCCGAACGAAGCTCATTGATGCTCGAACCCGAACGCGCTCTTTGCTCTTAAAAAGCCTTTGCTGGCAGCCCTCCTGCTCTGGATCTTGCCCTTGATGGATGAAGCCTTGAAGTATCCAGTCAATTTAGGGATTTTTTACTGTACATCTTGGTTATGTTGTGCTTTTTATCTTTGTATTTTCCGTTGTTGTGCTCCACTATCGTACTTTCTTTCGGCCATTTAGCCGTCTTGCCCGTCTAGCAATAGCAGTGACGTAAGTTAAATGAAAATGACTTACATGATTTGACCAGCAGCTGATTGGACAGATGTGACCCAAGTCAAATCTATCCAATCACTTGCCTTTTTTGTGTTTCTTATGGGCCAATGAGGGTCTTTTTTTGGTCACGCTGAAGTAAATAATTTTTATTGATCAATAAAATGATTTAAACCTAATAAAATATTTATCAATATAATCTGGAATACAGGTTAAACAGGTTGTTAGATACTTGGGTATTTTAGTTAGCAAATCAGCCTCAAAGAGAATTACAGAACATTTTTTCACAAATATTGCAAAAAAAAACCAAATATTTGAAACTGTTGGTTCCAAAGAAATGTATCTATTCAAGGTCGTGTGCTGATTTCCAAGGCTGAAGGGATCTCAAGACACTTGACAACCTTTTATTTAAATTCATCTGGGGAGGCAAGACTGAGTATGTTAAACCATAAAAATTAAAAGTGTAGATTTTGATTTTGACACTATTAATAATAGGCCTATATTTAAAAAAATGTGGTGGTCTTAATTTTTTTTAAATTATAGTAAAATAAATCAAACTAAACTCTTAAAGGTGCACTATGTAACTTTCCCATCCGCTAGAGGTCGCCTATTCAAAACAAAGGTGTAGTTTGATGACGCTACGCTTGAGCGCAGGATCTCGGGACATGTGGTCTTCCCCTCACAGCCGGTGGGAAAGACTCGGGATAGGACTCGGGCAGAAATCATGTTCATGGATGTGATTATTAACGTTACTGTAGTGTGAAGCGGAGCAGGGCCGAGTGTTGTGGAGCTGAGCGAGGCCGCTGGAGCGATTGTTAATGAGATGAACGCAACACACGCCTCGCGAGAAGCGGGACTTTTATTATGCCACACGGCGCCATTTCCTCTTTCCCGGTCATGAGTATGAGGGAACGCAGCTCTGTTGATCATATTAGACACATCTGAGTGTGTTGAGAATGATGTGATGACGTTACTCTGTGCGTTCGCTCGCGGCTGCTATGACTCTTGTTCACACCGCAGTGAGAGTAAAGCGCTTCTGCAGAATAACACCGCAAACCGCACGTGGATATGATGTCATCGACAGGCCACGCCCTCACACGTCCCGGTTCATTGGGGAAAATAGCAACTTTCTCACCATTTACAAATAGTTGGAAACATTTGGGATATTGTAAGAACTCAACTGAACAAAATATATAACACTGGCCTAGTGGTTTTTGGATATTTTACTGAAAAAAATTTACATAGTGCACCTTTAAAGCTGCTGTCCGTAACTTTTTTTGTGTTCAAGATTTACAAAAAATTTTATAATGAGAATGTACATAGACATAAACAGAGAGAAGTAGCTCCGGCTGCGATGTTCTTCCGCGAGACGCATGCAGTTCTGCTTATTACAGCGCCAAAAGTGACGGGCTGGAGCTTTAAGTTGTCTAATTTTCACAAACAAGCTTTGGATGCGTGAAAAATTGGTCTACAAACACATTTCTTTCTCCTCATTCCTGTGTTATTTGGAATAATCAATATATATGATCCAAAAACAAGACTGTGATTGGTTTAATAAAGGTTTCATTTTTGTTACAGACTTATTAGACTCATTAATTACACCACATTTTTCAATAATCTTGGGACAAATGCATCGTTAAAAGAATATTCAAAACTTTTCAAACCTTATCAAAAAACGAAAACTTCATATTATATCATACGTGATCATATTTATATTAGGAAAATCTTAACTAAAGAAAAAAGTGGAGTGGTGAAGTGGAAACAGGATTATCATTCCCATCTGTGGTCAGATATAAATATTCCTAATAAAGTAAAAAAAAAAAACTCACTTTAAAATAAAGTTTTTGGGACGTTTTACAGGTTTGTCACTATAACTGATATAATTGTTTATGGATTGTGATACAGGTTTATGGATAATATAATTAAAATTCTTATTTTATTTTGGAAACATCATGCATAAAGCAAAATGTATGTTGACTGTACCAAATGGTGAACTCTTTCCACTGATGGCTTAAAGGTTTTATACAACTCTCTGACTTCTACAGAACTATCGGAAAGACATCTCAGCTGCGGAAAAGGGTACTTGATGTATCCGATGTGTGAACCGCCCGCTCCAAGCGGGACTCTAACTCGGGTCCTCCGGCATGAGAGTCGGATGCTCTAACAAGGAGGCTAAAGGCTGCAACCCCTAACATCACTCGCTAGAGCGTCTCTTGAGATCAGAGGAGTGAGGTTTACTCGCATAGCAACTACTAGCTGGCCTCCGTTACAGATGTACGATTGATTTGATGCAGAATTTTGATTTTATTGTCTCAGTTATTCAAATAATTCTGGGTTGAAAACAGACAAACCCAGCATTTGGGTTGTTTTAACCCAGCGGTTGTTAAATGTTTGCCCAAACGTGCTGGGTACTTTTATATAACTTAACTATTGTTTAAAAATTACCATATTGCTTGCTTCACTCTAAAAATGCTGGGTTGTTTTAACCCACATTTGGGTCAAATATGGACAAACACAGCCATTGGGTTACATTTTTTAAATTTTTAACCCAACATTTATGTCTGTCCATATTTGACCCACAATTGGGTTAAAACAACCCAGCTTTTTTTTTTTAGAGAGTTAAAAAATAACCCAAAATATGTTGGAAATTAACGTTTATTAATAGGTTTGATAAATTAACATTAAAGCTGATGTCAGTAACTTTTTTTGTGTTAGAGATTTTTTTTTTTTAACTATATAATGAGAATGTACAACATGAATCCATTTTTCAAACCGTGTTTTTGTCTTACTCTGAATCGTTATGGTACACTTATAATAAGTGTTTATATTGGGACTACTTCAGACCGGTCTGAGCGGAGGAGCACAGTCCCTGTGTGACTCGCCATAGACATAAACAGAAAAGTAGCTCCGGCTGCAGTGTTCTTCCGCGAGACGTAAGCAGTTCTGAGAGCGCTAAAGGTTACGGACTGAACAATATTTAAACAGTAAACATGTCTTAAATTGCTTATAATAAATGTTCACCTTTTGATTATTATTGTTGCGTCTAGTAATTATGTGTCTGATTTTTAATTTCCAAACTAGTTTGGGTTCATTTTAAGCCATCTAGTCATTTTTAAACAATGGTTGGGTTAAATAAAACTGCCCAGCACGTTGGGCAAACATTTAACAACCGCTGGGCTAAAACAACCCAATCGCTGGGTTTGTCCATTTTAAACCCAACGTCAGCATTTAAAAAAACAAGAAAACAGCATACATCACGACTAAAACCGAAACGAATAAATTATATATATTATATATCATAAATAATAAATTATATACTTCTTGGTGCTCAGTTAAACGTCTCAAATAGGCATTAGAGGAGGAGCGATCGACCGAAACGGCTTAAAGAAACTACATTTCCCATACTGCAACAGCAGCAACACGCCAGCATCCCGTCTAAATGCATTCTGGGAAGGAGAAGCTTGTAGACCATTTTAGCTGCAGATGACATCTAATGATCCGATCAAGAGCGTGATCTTTTTGCGAGAGGTGATCTGTTTGCAGTCATTGCATTTCTCAATATTTGAGAAATATTTCTCTTCAGTGTTTCGTTGAAATATATTTGGTAAGTTTTCGTTGTTTCGGGTCGGTTTTATCGCCCTTTTCAACGACAACACGACGACACAGTCTCCATTTTGATGCGCCTTCTTGTAGCTAAACGAACTACTCACAGCGAAAATGGACACCACACGAAAAACTTCTACGTCACGGGCTTTTTAGACATGTACCATTGAAATAGCATGTGTTTTTGAACATATACTGGTAATACCATATTTTACGGGCATGTAGGTTACCATGGTATTGTTCGAAGTACATTGAATTACCATGTAATTATCGCGATATTGAAATGAATTCAGTTCTGTATGTGTTTGGTAACGCTTTATTTTACAGTGTCTTTGTTATATGTCGTTACTATAGTAAGAACTATAAATGATGCATAATTATATGCAATAAACCTAACCATAACCTTATAGTGAGTAAATGTAGCTGATTAATATTACTCCGTTATCAAATGTTAATATGGTACGCGGTATATGATATTTACATGGTACGTTACTTCTCAGAATACTTTGGTACACTCACAGCAGAAGACTTTATCTAATTGATCCATATGTTTGTGGTTCTAACTCACAAGGCTTTGTAATTTTAATATAATTTGTGTTCATATGTGCTACAGATTAATATTGTATTATAACTAATTGTTGTTGTTTTTTTTAAACAGCCCTTGTATTGAGAAACGAAGATGGGTGCAGATAAACGGTCAGTGTTTTATGACATGATGAGGTAAATATTCTCACAACTAGGGGTGTGCCCAAAGCCTAAATCCGAATTCGGAAAGGCACGGAAACTGAAAAACGCATTCTGTGAGCCCCTGAAGGGACATGGTTAGGGGTCGTACATTACAGTACATCATGATTTCACTTATCACATGAGTAAGGAGGGATGACTGACAGGACAATGTCGGTTGATTTTTTTGCAATCCTGTAAGATCATTACATTGTGACATGGATCTAATAAACGTAGGTGTGACATGTATGTTGACCGTACGATGATGACACCTATTGAGTCGTAGGCTACGATGCACGTTTCTATAGAAGTATCAAACGTTATTGGCATGCGCTAGTGGTAAACAAAAAAAGCACACTTTGGCAGTTGTAGTTTATATGTGTGCTGAAAAACAGATTTCCTGTAGCTCAAACAATAAGAGCGTGGCGCTAGCAACGCCAAGGTCATGGGTTCGATTCCCAGGGGAAGCAAGAACTGACAACCTTGAATACAATGCAAGTCGCTTTGGATAAAAGTGTCTACCAAATGCATAAATTTAAATGGGGAAAAAAAGGACGTGGCAAAAGAGGAAGGGAAAAGATATTGAGGTCCAGCGTTTTTAAGTTTTAGCGCCGTCGCGTTGATGTCATGTTTTGATTGGCTGGTCAGTAGACATAGGCTGTAGCAGCAAACATGCACTCAGAAAGTTATTGTAGGCTATCTTTGGTCTCAAGACTGTGACAACGGCCATCTTTGTACCGCTCTCACTGTACGACATAAGACCACCGATTAGGAGCTACGATCACAGAAATCGCCACGATTGTTTCACAATGGCAATCTTTCGTCTGGGACAGCCGAAAATTGTGCAGTGTGTCCTGGGCTTTAAGGCGGGTGTACACTGTGAATTCGGACACTCGGGGGTGGGTCGTGAGATATTGCACACGCCACGAGGCAGGTAACTTGATAATCGCATCAAAGCAGCTGGTACAGGGGACGACTGTATTGCACGGCAATCACACAAGCTTTCTCTCTAAACATGAGACTGGAGCTTTCAGTGTTACTGCTATAGCTTCAGATAGGAAAAAATAAAGATAAATTATTTGTGTGCAAATGATTTGTTGAAAGGCAGAGAACAGCAGCTATTTCCTTTCAACAGAGACGAACAGGGTGTGAGTGTGTATGCACGCTGTATGGTTGCAACCACTGAGCTATAGCCTTATAATACTCATCGATCTAGCCTATGTGACGTGGTTGTGCATGATTTGGCAATAGGGGACAGCCATACGCTGGTGAAAATCAAAACATTTTTGAAATTATCGTGAGGTCGGGAGGTGCTCGGTTAGTCTCGTAATTCCTCTCGCATGCTGCGAGCCATGACCATGCGAGCATCCACAATGTCCACGTGATTTTTCCCAATAGAAAAAAACAGCACCGTATACATTCGGCTTTATGGGAGTGGAAGTAAATGCTCCTCTGCCGCCATCTACTGGTTATAGTGGTATTTTCATGTCTTTAAAAAAAATTAAAAGTGCTTGTTTGCCACAATGTTAATTTTCCTACACTTTTAAACTTTTAGTTTTACAAATCATCACAAAAATAAATAACGGTAAAATTGGATAATATTTAGAGCTTTGAGGTGCTGGCAAAAGTGTGACGTGATTGAATTTCACTCTCAAAAGTTTGAGGCTTCTCATATGTAACACAAATGGCAGCTCTTATCAGTTGGGCTCGTGGTGGAGGCACCAGTCCAACCTCTAACAAAATTTAGTCGCACCAGCATAAAAAAAGGTCGCAAAATGCCACCATTTGGTCGCAGTCTGGAGCCCTGAGATAGCGGCTCCCTGATGCCCACATATTATATGCAATATGATTACCCAACTATATAATTGCAAGAGAAGGCAAAAGCATTGAGAAATATTTTTTCCTCCCATCTCATATTTTTTCCCCATCACCATATCCCTTTAGGGGCTCCATAGAATGCGTCATTTCCTTTACGAACATAGTATTCGGCTTCGGGCACATCCCTACTCACAACTTAATTTGGACGTCATAATGTCGTAATCTTGCTGTAACTCTAGGATTAGCCGCACAGAACGCAGCGGCAGGTACGGCTCTGAACAGTCTCGTGATGACGACCGCAGGGACCGCCGAGAGCGCGACGATCGCGGATACGATTCTCATCGCTGGAGTGATGATCGTCGTAGTAGTGACCGTTACGACAGTGAACGTGGCGACAGAGGTGATCGATACTGGAGCAGGGACAGTCCTGAGGTGAGGACTTACCAATATGAATGTGTTTATTAGATGTTTTGACGTAGAATGATGCTCTCTTTACTAATTCTCATCCGTGTAACAGCGAGGGAGGAAACGCCGCTGCAGCGACGGGTCTGATGACGGACACCACTCGGATGGTGATTACTCTGAGCATGATTATAGAGGAGACCCAGCTGATGAGAAGGAGAGCAAGACCATCATGCTCCGGGGTCTGCCCATGAACACCACAGAGGCAGATGTAAGTCCTTTTGTCTTTTTTTCCCCAAATGGGAATGGGTCTTGTGAAGTTTCCATTGTAATAAAATCTCCATTGTAACTGAAAAATATAATATAATTAACAATAATAAATAAATGTAGTAAATATTTTAGGCCCGATACAATCGTATCATGGAAATATGATTTATGTTTCATTTAAATTTATTTATTTATTTTTATTACGATGAAGTATAGTAATATAGTTTCTGCAATAAGATTTTATTATTAGATTGTATTATTATTTTTTAATATTCCAGGCCCTGAACTAATAAAATCTTGTCATGGGAATTTCTGCAGTAATAGCTGCACGATAAATTGAGAATCCTGTTTTTTTTGGTTTTTTGGTTTAAAATAGATATCACTATTCTCCCAGGATTCTGAATAGACAAACAACATAACATGTAATTTAACCCTTAAATGCATGACTGTCTCGCCAGTCATTCTTACGTATTCGGGTTTTTAGCGACGTGGATCTATATCTACGTTTATTCATTTAGCAGATGCTTTTAGCCAAAGAGACTTACAACTGAGGAATACAGGAAGCGGCCCGTCATGAAGAGGCGAAGAAAGTGCCTGAAATGCGATGTTTTTTCCTGGAGTAGCATAAGCTAGAAAAGGGAGGGAATAGAGGAAAGTGTAGGTTTTTTTTAATTATTATTTAAGAAGAGGCCAAGTACTCAGAGATGAGTTTTCAGCTGTCTTTTGAATGTTGTCAGCAATTCTGCATTCCGGATGGAGGTGGGGAGATCGTTCCAACAGCAAGGAATGGTGAATTAAAATGTTCTGGAAAAGGATTTCATGTTAGCCTGACAAGCCAGACCCACATCAAGATGTTGGGTCTGGGAACACGCCATTGGCAGGGCTTAATCCGATAAACGATTGTCTTTCATATTCCCTCTGCATGCAGTAGGATAGTGCTACAACCAACCAGAGCAATGAAGCTAGTTGATAGAGTAAACTTTGGCCATAACCTGTCGGCAAAACTCTGAACACGTCTCCTTTTTTAAAGGGCTACTTCAGCGATTAGCATTAAGCTTTGTATCAGTAGAAATCCGGTAGTATATTCGAATGATCCCTCCCATATCCCACTGAGACGAGAGATTTATGTATTTTATTTCTGAAAAAAATCCTCAAATGACGCAAATATCATCATTTTGTGTAATCGGAGGATTTTTTGGCCAGAGGCTAGAGACTACAGCCAGTAGGAGGAGCTAGTTCCGCATGTTATCAACCCGCCCACAGGGGTGGGATCTCACTCACAGCGCTCTGCTCGAGCAGCTGCGGGCATTCATGTAAACGGAGCGGTGCGGAGCAAAGTGAGTGCTTCAACTTTTCAGATGAACTCCTGTGAAAGTTAAGCTCCCATAGGCGTGATCTGAACACGAGCCGTGAATGTTTGCCACGCCCGCGCTTACCTCAGCTCGTCGCTCTCGTGATGAATGTGATCTGACTCCTGCTGCGTTTGTGCCGTGACACTCGCTCGGCTCACTCACATTATATTGAACACGGTCAGTTTTTAATTGTAGTGTCTGTTCTCTAACTGAACTAATTATGAAAATGAAAACCTTGGTAGGGGTGGTGCCGCGGTGGGCAAGTGAACCAGTAGCAGTGGCTTTGGGAGTGGCCTCGTAGGGCGGAGAAGCAAGTGCATTCTGGGAGTTGTTGTCTTGGGAGTTGTCCAAAAATAAATTTTCTGTCTTCTCAGTCTAGAAGGCACCAAATTCAAAAATAATTTCACATTTCCACTACATGAATGACCCAGTTTAAGTACACATTCATCTTCACATCGCTGAAGTACACCTTTTAAGAATGACTTCAGTGCCGTTCCTTTCTCAAAGAAAAGCTTAACTCCAAGTCTTCCAGAGGCCCGGCCAAAGCCGATTTGAAAAACTGCTGTTCGCCAGCTTCTTTGTTTTTAAAAAGCATGAACCTTCACAACTCTGCCGTCATTGTTAAGCCCGCCCACCGACTCTATACACAATGTGATTGGCCTGATTAGAGTTTGGTTTTTCAAGCTCGCAAGCCAACGGAGATTTGCTAGATGAAATTACATTTGCTAGGGTGTGTCTAGCTCGTCTCTCCTTTGCTGATCGAAGGCTTCTGGTTGGGGTGTAGACTCGTAGGAGCGAGTCGGAGCTTGTGGTGGATCTGTAAGCAAGCGTCAACATCTTGAACTTGATGCGAGCAGCGAGTGGTAGCCATTGCAGAGAGATGAAGAGAATTGTAACATTGGCCCTTTTGGACTCGAAAGACGAGACTTGCCGCTACGTTCTGTCCATATCTAACATGGATAGATCTCGACCTGTCGCGATGATATAAAACTCCTGAAATTACAGAAGACTAAAATAAAGCATATTCTGTTACCTTTGGGTTAGGGTGTTTCAATTAAGGTCCCAATCTTTTAACGATTAATCATGCAGCTCTAATAAATCAATTTTGCAACAAACAAATCAATTTTGCAACAAACTTGTAACCTGTAATCCACAGATTCGAGCAGCCATTGACCAGCTGGAGGGCCCAAAGCCGATGGACGTGAGGCTGATGAAAAAGAGAACAGGTGAGACTGATGTACCGCGGATCCTTCCCCTCCCAAACAAACGTGTCCGCTGGGCCAACCTGCTTCCGCTCAAACGCCTTTTGCCATAGCAACATGTTATCTGAGCAGTTTTACCGTTCAGGCTACTGAGTTAAGAAATCTGTTGCACATTAGAATACATGTTTTGAGGTAAGTTTTTGTGTGGCTCAAAATTGGCACTGTTTTATTTATGCCAATTGAAGTTACATGAACGTAGAAGCAGTCATGTATCTTATCTTGTTTAAAGGTCATCCAAGTTTATCTGATGGCAGCATTTGTCTCGTAAAGAGTATTAGCTTGACTCCGTTGATCCACCTATGTTTTATGACTGTTTGCTTTGATTATTGATATTTTATCACCGTTAGACCAACAGCTAGAATATTATAAGGTGCTGTTGCTATGGTAAAAGTTTCCAGGCAAACCCCCCCCTACATCTCTTTGGCCTCTCTGGGTCAAGGGGGTCACGAAGCAGTTTGTGACAGAGTTTGAATGTTGTACCACTGAACCATTTAAACTAACACGCCTCCCGTCTGTATATCTGAATGCCTCTCTAGGTATAAGCCGAGGTTTCGCCTTCGTGGAGTTTTATCACTTGCAAGCTGCTACCCGATGGATGGAGACCAATCAGGTTGCTTCCTAATCACCAAGTCTAGCTTTTGCCCTGGGGAATAATGCAATTTCAGTACAAAAAGATAAACTGAGGGAAAAAAGCAAAGTTGCTGCCCCAGCAGACTATATGGACAGAAATGGACCAGATCTCTTGTTTTTGAAGGCAAGGTGTGACCAATACATAGAAGAGCCATTTGATGGATACACTGGCTTTTCTCCTAAGTCATGTCATTAACTTTTTACCAGAACTGTTTGATACCACGGGTAAAATAGAAAAGAAAAAAGCACTGATTTTTAAGAGGGAAAGAGTAATGCAGATAAGGTGTGACTTGAATGACTCAAATGGGTTTTAAGCTACAAATTGTCAATGCATAGAAAATTGTTTTTCATTTATGTTGATGTTTTAAAAAAAACAAAACAAAGTTGTTCAAGTCTAGAAGTAGAAGTGAAGTGTGGTGCTATATTTAACATCCCATTTCATGGACCTCAGCATTAAAATATCTCAGCAGTTTTTAATAGTAATCAGTTATTTTGCGCAGAGAAAGTAAATGCCTCGTCTTGAAAGTCCCCCCCCCCATCCCGTTTAAGAAAGGAGTGCCTTTTTTTACACTCTGTTCCGGCCCCATCCGGACACTCGGGTCCCAAACACACACCATCTTACACATTAAACACTCCCGGGCGATCCTCACCCTAAACCCTCGTGGCTAATGTGGTTGTTCTTGGGCTGAGATCAAGCCTTCACAAGAGACGAAATAACCAATCCCTTTCTTCCTTTTCCAGAAACTGCTGACCGTTCAAGGCAAGACCGTTGCCGTGCACTACAGCAACAACCGGCACAAGTTTGAGGACTGGCTCTGCAACTCAGTAAGTTACAAAATTCCCAAAAATTAAAGTTACGATAATCAGTTTCATGATGAATCTTGTAACGGTCTCATTGGGAAATGTCATTGTTTGTAAAACGAGGTTTCAAACGGGGAAAATGTTAGCTTTTCTATGAAACTGAAGGATGTGTGTCCACACTATCGTTCAAACGTTTGCAGTCTGCTGTGTATTTTATGAAATAAGCTATTTCTTAATCATCAGAGATTAATTGAATTGATCAAGTGACAGTAAAGTTATATAAGAAGAAATGTTTCTGAAGGATCATGTGACACTGAAGTCTTCAGCTTTGCCATCACGTAAATAAAAAGAAAATATTTTATAACATATTAAAATAGAATTTTCAACTATAATATTTCACAATATTACTGTTTTTACTATATTTTTAAACAAATAAATGCAGCCTTGGTGAGCATGAGACGCATCTTTACCCCAAACTTTTGAACAGTGTGTGTGTGTGTGTGTGTGTGTGTGTGTGTATAAGGTATAGTTGTTATTAGAATTAAGTTGTATATTGTATTTTTTTCCTATAAACATCCTTTGCAGATTAAAATGAATATTGTCAAACTCAAGCTAAGATCTTAATGTTCTCAAACATCCGTAGCCAAGCTTTGCTTGGGAAAAGTTAGTTATTATACACGTAATTTAATTGTAGCGTGTCAGTGTTTCAAATGGTCCACTTGGTGGGCGTCCATCACGGTAAGTGTTCAAGCCACTGTAGTGTGCTTGTTACCTGATGCCCCATAGCAGAAGTGTCAATTAAAACAATATGACCGGTTGCTTGCAGTGTGGCCTGTACAATTTCCGGAGGAGGCTGAAGTGCTTCAGGTGTGGCGCAGCTAAAGTGGGTAAGTAGATCCCTGAGCAGGAAACCGCTGTCTGCACCCATCCGGATGGTCCACTCCAACACCGTCATGTCTGTCTATGAGCTAATAAGATGTATGTGGAGTTGTAGTCGTATATAGTTTTCTTTACTAATATATGATAGTTTTTATCTTATTTTTTGTAGCTAGTACCTGATAGCTCCTCTTCAGAGTTGTATATGCTTGTTAGTCAAAACAAAACACAATATAACCCCTTATATTATCATTTGGAGTATCCGCGTCATTTTAAAAACAAAATGCTAATTTTGTCCGACAACCTGGTCCATATAAGATTGTAGGGATCGAATCATGAATGTGCCCAAAGCTTTTAACGGGGCAGTGATGTGCTTTGGATCCGGCTGCTGTGTTTGAAAACTCAATGTGCTTTTGCTCTTTGTGTTTAGTTTCAGATTCTGAGTCCAGCAGCACCACAGGAACCACAGAAACCCAACCCAGTGGAGATTACTATGGCGATAGTAAGGACATTTCCACTGAATTAGGGATGCACAATACATATATGATCTGAAATATCAATTGCATATTATCAGCTTCCAAAATTGGCCAATTACTGATATTTTAAATACCAATGTTGGCTGATACCGGTGTATATACCACCAGTGTGGTGTGTATGTGACATGTTTGCATGTTTTGACAGCCATCATCCTGAGGAACATCGCCCCTCAGTCCACTGTTGAAGCCATACTGTCGGCACTCGCTCCTTTCGCCAACCTCTCGCCTGGCAACATCCGCCTCATTAAGGACAAACAGACGGGCCAGAACAGAGGGTTTGCCTTCGTCCAACTCGCCTCTCCTTTGGTACCTATTTTCTCCCTTCCTCAGTCTATACAAATGTCTTTTGTTCTAAAGATCAAATAGAGTCTTTGTTCTTTTGCAGTGCTGAAAGTTACAAGTACTTTTTAGGGATGTCAGTTTACACACATTATCAGGATCGATCAATTAATCATTAGCTTTAATACTGCAATGTGCGTCGACAGCAGTGGCTTATAGTCAACCGTGTGACGGTGTGCAACTGCCGTTCAAACGCCATGTTCCTCACCATATGAATGAGAAGGGGTTTTACGATTGTAAAGAGTCGATGATTGATCATTTAATAATCAAATATAACAAGTAATACGGTGTGTTCATGGAACACACTAAATCCAATGAATTCACAGCCATTTATTAAGTGTTCTCATTATAATGTGTAACAAAGAAACGCATCCTATATGAGATTAATCAGATGTATACAAAAACTAAATATATCTGCACAAAATGATGCAAATGCACAGGTGAACCTGAAGTTACGTGCCACTGCATGACTCATGTTGTGCATGCGCTCTTCCTGGAGCAACACGACGAAACGCTGCAACTAAACCCAAATAATTCATAATGTTTTATTGCAAAATTGTTCTCTTTATAGTGTTATGTAATATGACAGTACCAATCATAGTCATTAGTTGTGCATTGCAGTTTGAGCTGCATGCAATAAAGCCGAAGATGATTACCGGAATACTTTACAGGCACGTTAATTCTTAACCAAATGCATCCTATATGAGATAGCCCTACACAATACTAAGGGTGTGAACCTACACTGGTCTCACGGTTCGATTACGATTATGTCATCGCTTTGATATCACAATGCATTCACGACGCACTGCATCCTCATGTATACAATTTTGTCAAATACAAGCAGTCAGATATATGAACTGAACCTTTAGTTTTGCCTGCTCAAAGAAAACACGCTTCTTGAATGTATCAAACACAACTCAAGTCTGGGCACAGAAGACAACAGGAGCATTGAGCAAATACACAAGTAAAACCTAAAAGCCACTTCAGGAGGTGGTCTGGGCCGCATTACAGTCAAAACTAAAGTCTAAATGCATCTGGTTGTTGAAACCACTTATGTAAATTTTACTCATAAGAGAGGGTGTTGTGGGCTGTATGTCATGTTATATGTCTTCATCAAGCCAACGCACAAACTACCGCAAATTAAACCGAAAATAAAGTCGTAGGTGCTCAACATATAATCATCTTCATTAAAAGTACAGGAACTGAATGATCTTACCAGTGCTGTTGCCGCGCTCGCTTATATTGCGGTCTTTGATTTTGAAATCAGCTGCTGATCAATAAAATGCAGCTCATATCTGTTGTTTTCGGTGACGTGAACGCCATTAAATCTGCATATAGTGCAGGAATTGAAGATTTATATCCGTTTTGCAGAGACACATTTATGTGCCCAAGTGTAAATGAAGTAGTTTTGATAAATCAGATCACTTTTGATTTACACACAGCACGTGTGTTCTCCATGTCGTGCTTACCAGGTTGTTCATAAAAGTCCAGATGTGTCCAGATGTCTGCTTTTAAAGTAGTCGGAACATTTTTAATTACTCAGACTCGCGTCTCGCCTCACTCTGCCAATGTGTGCTACCGCGACAAAGCATGTACGCGACAAATAACGTCAGAAAAGAATCAGTACATTTATAATCGGTTATGGTCTATTACTGAACCGATACCGAATCGTCCTCGCCTGCATCGCGATGCATCGATTGATTTCAACACCCCTACACAATACCGGTATTACAACTTACATTTGCACAAAACAAAAGGCTGTGAATGTACATGCAAACAGCCATGAAGGTGTAATTCTAGCCTTTTAAAATGGTCCCAAAAATAACTCTGTCGCTCTCGCTTCATTTCTGTCTTTTGCTTTACATGTTTTGCAGTTGAGCAGCACGTATGCGCATGATCCTGTTTAATCGGCGATCAATGCGTATTATCGACAATTAATCATTAACATCCCTAGTACTTAGCTCATTCTAATGATGTTCGTGGTTTTGCAGGAAGCGTCACAGCTCCTAACCATCCTACAAGGCTTACAGCCCCCTCTCAAGCTGGATGGGAAGACTATTGGAGTCGACTATGCCAAGAGTGCTCGAAAGTACATACCTCTCACTCATATCCTTGTGCTGTTATCTGTAGTAGTCATGCTCAGAAGCTTGATTAATAATTCAGTTTACTAAAAAGGTTTTTTTTCTTTTCCTTCAGGGACCTTTTATTACCAGATGGAAACCGTGTTAGTGCCTTTTCGGTCGCCAGCACAGCCATCGCAGCTGCTCAGTGGTCCTCTAGTCAGGTACGAACAACTTTATTGCAACCATACCTCAATGTTAAAGCAGAATTATGCATGACTGATTATATTGTCTACATTTCACTTTACAGCCTCAGCAGAGTGTAGAGCCGACATCAGAATACAGCTACCTGCAGGAGGGATATGTATCCTATTCACAGGTCAGCCGACTGCATCTTAAACAACACAAAAATGTGCAGTATACTATTTATA
Organism: Paracanthobrama guichenoti; assembly: GCA_018749465.1. Taxonomy (NCBI): domain Eukaryota; kingdom Metazoa; phylum Chordata; class Actinopteri; order Cypriniformes; family Gobionidae; genus Paracanthobrama; species Paracanthobrama guichenoti. The sequence continues at coordinate 32,037,440 of CM031948.1, forward strand.
TGAATCCGTTTTATATTGAAGAGCTGAGCTAAGATGGTCTGTTGTGTTTAGGAGTACCAGGCGTACTATCAGCAGCAGGCTGGAGCTGTGGACCCTTCCCAGGCTAATGGCATACTCGGAGGTAATGTTTGTCTGGATTTGTCTCCATCCAGTTTAATTTGAGAATCATAATGGGTGGTTCGAGGTAGGGTTGGGTACTGAAACCCGGTGCCAATATGCCACCTCTGGAACCTAAAATAAACGTGGTAGAAAACGGTGAATAGTTGTGATATAACGAGCGCTGAGCGTGTCTGTCTCTGGCTCGGCGTCAGCCAAAGCGCGAAAGCACGTTTGAATTTAAGTGGCACTGAAATCTGCGTTCTGATTCGGTCCGGTTATATAGGTGTCTTGGTTCCCAACTCTACTTCCGAGTGGAGATTGCGCTGAACGCGCCACAGACATTTTTTTGCTGCAGATATACACTTTGAAGAAAAAAAAAAAAAGTATATTGATTTCAAGATATGTAGCATTTACCATGGGGGCAATTTAAACGTAGCCTTATAATAAACAAAATGTATAGCAAAACATTAAATGTGCAAAAAAAAGACTATTATTTTCCTAGTTGACTAGCAGCAGCACTATCGTTTAATCGACTGGTTGGCTGGTCTCACACATCCCTAATAAAAAGTAAAAGGATTAGTGATGCTTGCTGATTACAACATGCAAAGCTGTGATCTGTTTTGATTTACAGCAGCTCCAGGTGTGAAGGTTCCTCCTGCCGCTACCGGAGTGGTGATCTCTCAGACTGCGCAGGTCTATCAACCGCATGTCATCAGCCAGACAGCTACTCAGGTGACGTTTTTATGCTATGAATGTACATGCATACGCTATATTGCCAAAAGTATTGGGACTAGGGTTACCAACGAATCGTCCCGTATTTAAGGCATCAATGAAGCATTTGATACGGAACGCAGTTTGTCCCGTATATTCAGACATGCGCTTTAAATTGAGAATTAATCATTCCTTTGAGACAAATCATTGTTTGATTTCTAAACATAACCATTCGCGGAAGGCTTTAAGACCCAGCAGAATCCTCTGCCGGTCCCGGCTAGTCGCTCCCGCTTCACAGCGAGTAGCTAACGGCAAATCCCTTTTATGTATTTTATTTCTGGAAAAAATCCTCAGATGACGCAAATATCGTCATTTTGTGTAATCGGAGGATTTTTTTGGCCAGTAGGAGGAGCTACAGCCAGTAGGAGGAGCTAGTTCCGCATGTTATCAACCCGCCCACAGGGGTGGGATCTCACTCACAGCGCTCGGCTCAGGCAGCTGCGGGCATTCACTCAACGGAGCGGTGCGGAGCAAAGTGAGTGCTTCAACTTTTCAGATGAACTCCTGTGAAAGTTAAGCTCCCATAGGCGTGATCTGAACACGAGCCGTGAATGTTTGCCGCGCCCGCGCTTACCTCAGCTCGTCGCTCTCGTGATGAATGTGATCTGACTCCTGCTGCGTTTGTGCCGTGACACTCGCTCGGCTCACTCACATTATATTGAACACGGTCAGTTTTTAATTGTAGTGTCTGTTCTCTAACGGAGGAAAATTATTTTATTATTATGAAAATGAAAACGATGGTAGGGGCGGTGCCGCGGTGGGCAAGCGATCCAGTAGCAGTGGCTTTGGGAGGGGCCTCGTAGGGCAGAGAAGCAAGTGCATTCTGGGAGTTGTTGTCTTTCATCCACATGAGCCAAAAATACATTTTCTGTCTCTTCTCAGTCTAGAAGGCACCAAATTCAAAAATAATTTCACATTTCCACTACATGAATGTGTATTTAAACTGTGTCATTTATCTTCCCAGCGCTGAAGTACCCCTTTAATAAAAATGTTCTTGTTCATGTTAGTTCACAGTGCTTTAATGTTAACAGACACATCTTTTGATCATAATTTATTAGTAACAGTTGAGATTAACTAAGATTAATAAATGAAGTATTGTTCATTGTCATTTCATGGTAACTAATGTAGCTAAATAATATTAAGAAATGAAACCTTATTGTAAAGTGTTACCGATCATTCTAATGTCATTTATAACCGTGTTTATTGCAGATTGAAGGCAAAGCCCAGCCCATCACAGCCGCTGCCACCATTTCCGGCCCAGCAGCCTCTGCGGTTGCGGCGACCAGCACAGCAACAGCTACCGCTCAGGAAAACCAAGCCAGTAAGATCAGATCATTAAATCCACACAGTCCAATTAACAGACAGGATGCTTCAGGTCATTTTCTGATTGTTTTGCCGTTTTCCTGTGTCCTCTAGCTGCCCCAGACACTTCATCCTATCAGTATGATGAGTCTTCTGGGTATTATTATGACCCCAGCACTGGCCTGTACTACGACCCAAACACACATGTATGTTCCATGCTCTTTTTTTTTTTTTTTTTTTTTTTTGGACAAGGTGATACTATTTCGTCTGAGCACTTGTAGAGTGTTCTAAATGTTGTTTCTGTGTGTAGTACTATTACAACTCCCAGACTCAGCAGTATCTGTACTGGGACGGGGAGAAGCAGGCCTACGTGCCGGCAGTGGACGCCAATGCGGCTAACACATCCACTCCTCAGAAAGAGGGTAAAGAGAAGAAAGAGAAACCTAAGAGCAAAACGGCTCAGCAGGTAATAAGTTTATGCTCGGATGCTTTTAAAGTACTAATGTGTTGTTGTTGTTGTTTTTTTGCTTGCTAGTCAATGCAATGGGTGAAAAAGGTGGTTTCATCGGACACACACGCTTTGACTCGGTTACGCGCCTGGCCCGAAGTTAACTTCCGGTCTGTTTATCGGTCTGGATAGTGGCTAGTATGGCGCACTACTCCATAGAAACACATTTTTGACGTACTATTCTTGGATAAAAATTATATAAATATTAACGATCAAGTAGAGAGCATATGACACCAGCGCAAAAACAGTGTATGTGTCACCAAAAAACCTTGAAAGCATCATAAATATCCAGTCTGACTGCACACGAGAGCAGCGTCTAATGTCATGTAGACTGTGTGTCTAATGGCATTTACTTATTTATTTGCTTGTTATCAGAAATAATCTAGAGGTAACTTATTCTGGCTGTGTTTACACTTGGCATTAACACGCGATCATGTCGATCAGGACACAGTGCGTGTACATTTGTTCACATTAAGTGGTCGCCATCTGGATAACTGATTGGATTTGCGTTTCCCGCAAGATATTTAAATTGGGTATGTAAAGGGCCTTTATCACGGAGTGTAAAACAACTTTCGCTTCATCCTCTATTAATGGCAGTGCCCATAGAGCACGGGGTTTTTGTGACGCATATACAATCAATCTCAAATAGGGTACTTCATCTACAAGTTTAAGTTTCCCAACATTATGAAACAAAGAAACATGTTATTCCGACGCATTGCATGATTTGAAAGGCGAGCGCGCAAGCATTTATGTAGGCTACTGTACAGAGAACGGCATTACACAGTCCTTCAAGGGTTAGTTCACCTAAAAATGTAAATTCTGTCATTACTCGCCCTCATGTCCATCCAAACCCGTCAGACCTTCGTTCATCTTCAGAACACGAATTAAGATATTTTTCTTCTCTACGGTCTCACGGGTTGGGATTGACATGAGGGCGAGTAATTAATAACAGAGTTTAAAGTTTTGGGTGAACTAACCCTTTAAGGCGGGCGTTTCCCCCACTCTGTAGTGCAGACAGAAGTGGGAGATTATTTGTAATAAACATGCTGAAACAATAAAAAACATAAATGAAGTTAATGTTGCACAATTAAAATGAAAAATAATAACGCAGCCTCTGTTATTATTGATTCTTTGTGGGCGTCTACCGGAAGTTAAGTTTGGGCCACAAATTAGTGATTTGCACAAATTCGGCCAGTAATCAATGAAAGCTATTATCTTCACTATCGGCAAATTGTTTAAAAACAGCTGAGATGGTATCCTGTCAATCAAAAGGGTTGAAGAATGGTGCAGAACCAAAAACCGTGATACGAACCGAACCGTGCCACCCATAGTACCAAATGAGCAGGTTCTCTGTATAGTTTGCAGCATTATTTAGGAGAGATTTCTTTTCCATAAGAAAAATCAAAAATCGCCTGAGAAATTTAGTGTGTGTGTGTTCAGAAAATGAGTTTGATTTCAGTCCTTCACTGGTGCTAAATCTCTCCCATCTTTGTGTCAGATTGCGAAGGACATGGAGCGCTGGGCCAAGAGTCTGAACAAACAGAAAGAAAACTTCAGGAGCAGCTTCCAGCCCATCAGTCAGGAGGAGAGGAAGGAGGCGGCGGCAGCTGATGCTGGTTTCACACTCTTCGAGAAGAAGGTATCGCTGAAGACGCATTGCATTCTCTTTAGGGGTGTAACAATATACTGTCACCAATATATCGCAATACAAAAATGCAACTATGTATCATTGATGGTGACAATCTGTATTGTGCGCATTTACCCAAATTTAAAATGCAGTGACACATCAAGTTTACTCTACTGTATATACTGCTGAATAATGCAATGGGGGAATATTTATGGGTCCTAATGATGACAAATTTCATGTTACCAGTAAAAAGTGTCCTACTTCTGGTGTCACCATTGTTTTATGCATTGGGTTACAAGCAAGTCCGTGCCTATTAATTTCCACTCCCAATGTAATGCCAAATAAAGCATTTTAAATCAACAGTACATTTTTTTTTTTTTATCACAATAATATTGTATTGTGAATCATGACATGATGGTATCGTTACACCCCTAATTCTCTTATGATGACGATGGTTTGGTCATATCTCATAGGGTGTTTTCTTTGCACATTAGCAGGCAGGGGCACTGGAGAGGCTTGTAACGGAGGCATCCAAAGCTACAGAAGAAGAGAGCTCCTCATCAAAGGTGCCAAATGCACCGTGCACAACTACAAAGCACGTCAGGTTATCAAGTCGCGTTAGCTTTTTTGTTTAACTCCCTCTGCTGCGTCACAGGTGGGGCTGGTGGCAGCGTACAGCGGCGACAGTGAGCCAGAGGAGTGCTTGGATGGAGATGACAGGGAGGACAAGTTGACCGACTGGAGAAAGATGGCGTGCCTACTGTGCCGGAGACAATTCCCCAATAAAGAAGCTCTGATCCGCCATCAGCAGCTCTCAGACCTGCACAAGGTAATTAGCCATGGCCGTTTGAGGTTTTTATAATTGTTTCCGTCACTTCTTTTAAAGTTCCCCTGTAGTCGGAAAGGGAAAATTAGCAAGATTACATATTTAAACCTTTTTTTTTCATATGAAAATAAATTCTTTATACCTTAAAATAGCTTGAATTTAACGCAACACCCTTGCTTCATTTAGTATATGCAGATTCGTGCATTTGCAAATGAGCTCCGCCTCCACTCACTCACACCAGATCAGAGATCCACTCGCTCAACTTTACTGTAGTAAACGCTGCCCAATGGCTATATGCCCCGCCCTGTCTCCCTGTTTCAGTGGAAATCACGTCAACATTGAATAATGCTGCACCTTTAATTCAGCCATATATGGCTGAACCAGGCTCGTCTACAAGTTGCTGTAATGCATTTCATGTAGGCAGATCAGTCTATGCCCGATATAACCGTAATTGATGTGATCAGCTTTTTGCATTTACATTTATGCATTTGGCAGACGCTTTTATCCAAAGCCATGTGTACCTTGCATTCAAGGTACACATTTTTACATTTGTACACATTTTTACCTGCTTTCCCTGGGAATCGAACCCATGACCTTGGTGTTGCTAGCACCACGCTCTTATTGTTTGAGCTACAGGAAAGCTTTTTGCTTGACTACATTATCAGACAGCTAATAATGTGTTGCTAATGTTAGCATGTTCCCATTTGCCATCAGAAACTGACAGCAGCCTTCTGAAAATCATCCTTAGAAAGGCTTTGAACGTCACAGAGCGTCAGTGGAGAAAGGCATATAGTTCATCATAACATCGTAATATACATCATGTACATAATTCACCCGCTATATTGATAAATGTACCTGATTTTTCATATCAACAGAAGAATATAGCGGGATAAACTGCTTCTCTTGAGACTCCCTGCTTCAGAGCATAGTTAATGATATGCTAAAGCCCCGCCCACAGCAGTAATTAATTATATGCTAAAGCCCCGCCCAGAACAGTCATAGCTAATATGTTAAAGCCCCGCCCAGAACAGTCATAGCTAATGATGTGCTAAAGCCCCGCCCAGAACAGTCATAGCTAATGATATGCTAAAGCCCCGCCCAGAACAGTCATAGCTAATGATATGCTAAAGCCCTGCCCAGAACAGTCATAGCTAATGATATGCTAAAGCCCCGCCCAGAACAGTCATAGCTAATGATATGCTAAAGCCCCGCCCAGAACAGTCATAGCTAATGATATGCTAAAGCCCCGCCCAGAACAGTCATAGCTAATGATATGCTAAAGCCCCGCCCAGAACAGTCATAGCTAATGATATGCTAAAGCCCCGCCCACACTCTGACATGATTGGTTGCATCATGTTTGTGACTTAAGGAACCGGCGGTTTTTGAGACTGTCTTTGGTTCAGTTTTAAGGAGAAAATACTCAGCAATGGTGTTGACTTAAGAATTTGCTCATAGTTTGTCTGAAAGCTTATTAACACCACATAGACACATAAACAAACATTAATAACTTGATTTTTACCAAAGGAAATCTTTAAAATGTACTTTGCCATATTTATATAGTCATATGTCTGTTTTGCAGCAAAACATGGAGGTTCTCAGGAGATCAAAACTGAGTGAAGCCGAGCTGGAGGAGCTGGAGAGGAAAGAGACCGAGGTGTGAAACCTCATTATACAGACACACAGCCAAACTTCCTCCTTTTTAAAGATGATTTGCTGACATGCATGTTGTTCTGAACAGATGAAGTACAGAGACCGGGCTGCTGAGAGACGAGAGAAATACGGCATCCCTGAACCCCCTGCACCCAAGAAAAGGAAATTCACCCAGCCAACGCCTGTAGTGTAAGTCTGTGTTTATTAAAAGCGTTTATTGCTCTGACAAAACAAGCACATTATCAATATTAACATGCATGTTTTTGCAGAAATTACGAACAGCCCACAAAGGACGGCTTGAACAGCGATAATATCGGCAATAAGATGCTGCAGGCCATGGGCTGGAAGGAAGGCAAAGGTCTGGGTAGAAACCAGCAGGGCATCACAACACCTATTGAGGTACGACTCATTCCACCGGTCATGTTATCATGTTACAATTGAAGAGTTCGGATGCAAAAGCCGCTAAACGCCACCTGTCAGATCATATTGAGCGAATGCTCTCCGGACATGCGTTCATCAAATGCTTTCGCTTCAAATCCGCTAAATCCCATAGCGTCAGCCCATTCAGAAATACCACTAAACGCCACTTCCCTTTGACCGCAAAATCCTCAAACCAATCAGAAGATGTGAATCTAATCATGATTTCAAGATGAATGATGGTGTGCATATTAGGGCTGCAACTACTATAATGAAAATCATCGATTAGCGATTCTCATATTCGATTAGTCGGGTCTGCCCTCTGTGCACAGAACTTCCACTTGTCGCGCCAAATTACATCACCGAATAACGCATTTCTGTGGACAAAATGCATCTAAAAATAGTGGACAGGCTGCTGCGGGAACGGTACGTGATCCAAGATGCCCAAAACATGGGGGCACGCACGCTCGTCAGACAGACAGAACGCAGTCGAGAGGGAGGCGATTAATGTCCAGCGCAAAAACATTAATTTAGCTGAAATATCTGCTGTTGGACACTACATTTAGGTTCAAAAGTCAACATGTAATTCACTTTATGAGAGTAGTGACTGTAAAGGGAGAACGGTGTAAGACATTTCTACAGAATAAAGACATGACGGTAACCGCGTGTGTGTGTGTGTTCCTGCAGAACCTCTCGTCTGGTAACGCTGAGTTTGTGTTTTTGTTTAATATCATTTTAACCTAGGGATTTAAACTGTCCTTTTGCTTAGTAACTTTTTTGCACGTGATGTATAACACAAACATACCGGAAATTCATGCGCCTCACGGGTATATTTGTGGCGATAGCCAACAATACATTGTATGGGTCATTGTATGGGTATTTTTCTTTTATGCCAAAAATCCTTAGGATATTAAGATCATGCTCCATGAACATATTTCCTACCGTAAATTTCATAATTATATATTTAGTAGTAATATGCATTGCTAAGGACTTCATTTGGACAACTTTAAAGGAGATTTTCTCAATTTGTAATTTTTTTTTTTTTTTTTTTTTTTTTGCACCCTCAGATTCCAGATTTTCAAATATCTCAGCCAAATATTGTCGTAACAAACTACACATCAAAGGAAAAGCTTTGAGATATAAATAAGTATATAAATCAATAAAAAAGACCCTTATGACTGGTTCTGTGATCCAGGGTAACATTTCACAAATGCCCTGTGCTCTTCCGTATGCAGTGGAAAATGAATTTGTCACCTCGCCCACTGTAACGGGGTGTGTAGATATGGGAAGGAGGCGGGAACCGGCGAACGTTTAACAAACTTTAATCCACACTAAATGAAAGTAAAAACGGCCTTGCGGCTTCCTCACGGATGGCTGCCGCGCGCGCACACACAGTAAAACTTAACAAAACACAACATAAAGTCCAGGCCTGGTCCTCTCTCATCGCTCCTCCGTGAGTCCCGAGACCGGTGCGCCGTGCAGCTGGCACTCGTGTCTCACCACGTGCCACTCCCACCATATACAGTTCATTTTGAACCCTGTTCTCGACTGTGGCGTCGTCTGACATGCACCTCTCCAAAAATGTAACCGCATCAATTTTTTCATGGACCGCAAGCGCTGTGATTGGTCTGCTGGAACCACAGAAGTATAAATGAGAACTGAGGCGTAGCATAGAGGCTGTGGACTTTAGCTGGCTGATGTGTGCGAATGACTGACGACATGATGATGTTTTTGACATGAGTGTGTCTTGTCTGCAGGCTCAGTTGAGAACGAAGGGAGCCGGTTTGGGAACTAAAGGAAGCAGCTACAGCCTCTCGGCTTCAGATACCTACAAGGATGCAGTCCGGAAAGCCATGTTTGCACGCTTCACAGAAATTGAGTGAATGAGGAGTGCATTACTTCAGAAACTCTGTTGATGAACACGAGATCTGTGACCAGAAGAATGTGTACATATGTACAAAGTCCTCGAGAAATGTGAAGAACGCGTTTTTTGGTTATTTGCTTTTTCCAAAATAGACCTTTGAATTGTGTAAAGTTTATATATGATCTCATTTTTGTACATAAGAAAATAAATGAGACGACCTGATTTGAATTTGAGTGCTTCCAATTTTTTTTATCACAGACTTTACACTTAGTTTGTGTGCTGAAAGCGAAAAACATAATTCTGTAGAGAAGACTTTCCCGTTTCTCTTAACCCCTTTCACTGCTAAAGTGATGCTTTGTCATTCTGCCAAAAGTTGAGTGTTTTGGTTTCGCCTATTGCCCAAAGAATGCCATCTACATTATTCACTTAGCGGATTCTGTCCAAAGCGACATGCATGCAGACGTAGTTGTGCGTCTGTGAATGCTGGGAACTGTTCCCACACTCTTACAGTGTCACGAAGCCCTTGTTTTAGCCTGCTCGTTCACACCTCAAGAGTTGCAAAAGGTCTCTAAAAATGGGTGTGTAAAGCTGTGGAGAAGTGAAGAGAGAACAACCAATAAAACACAGACCTACAATACATTCATTAAACAGACATGAATGTTAAAATGCCCACGGAGAGGGGAATAAAACCCCCGCTGAGGGCACCTTAAGCATTTTAAAAATCGAATCCTAGCTAAAGGAGGGAGAAGCGCTTTTACGAGCACCTCAGTCTCTGAACAAACGACACGCGTCAGTTTAACACAGAATAAAGCAGTGACTTTTGCCCAGTCTACATCATTGTCTTCTGTAAAACGCATTACCTGGTCCTGGATGACAAAACATGGGATTTCCAAATCCAGATCATTCTGATCCAGAGTGGACTTTTATCAGAATAATCCATCGCGCCAGTTGTTCAAAGGTAAACTGATCGGATTGGATCAAATCTTTAAAATGGGTTGTTCAATAGGGAAAGAAGGAATCTGATCGGAATCCAATCCTAGTTTTAATCTGGATCAAACCTTCAGTTTGTGCTCAACTTGTCAGTAGGATTTGGATAAATTTGATCCAAAAAAAACCCAACGGGGTAGGATTTCAAGGTGGATTCCAGGAAGAAAATGTAATAACTTTAAAATTGGTCAAATAATGTATTTGTATCATTTTAGTGTATATACTTTTATATTTTGCACGACTTGTGTAACCGTTGTAACGTTGATAAAGTAGACCAAGAAAGTAGATGAAAAATGATCGTCCCCATGAAATAATCCCTCAAACAGATTTCAATGACAAACTAAAATATTCAATTTAAAGTGTTTTATCACTGTAAGCTACATTGGCACAAAAAGGGATGAACCAGTCAAAAGTTATTTGTGAGTGAATGCAACGTGAAACATTTCAGAGAGAACGCAAAAGCATTTTTTTTCCCCATCAGCATGTCCCTTCAGGGGCTCCGTAGAGCACTAGTAATCCAGATTTGTATCTGGATCAGGGTGATCCAATCCAATTTTGCTTTGAAAAACCGGCACAAAAGACTGATTACCTGATCCTTGATAGCAAAACATGGGATTTCCAAATCCAGATCATTCTGATCCAGAGTAAGCTTTTTGAACAACTGGCCCATCGCGTTCATCATCAGACGTACGGCTGTGAAGAACGAAGTTGCTCAGAAAAACGTGAAACTAGCCAACTTCCTCTTAAAGGGAACACGTTTTGTACTGCACACAAATAAAATCAGATATCAACCTCAAAAGTGCAACACCACTTCTTTAGATTTATGCTTTGATTTTTCTTTTTTAAAAATTATTTTTCATATCAAATTAGAAAATAGTATTTTTGTGCATTGTTTATAATAAATGTGTAAAAAAAAAAAATTTTTTTTTTTTTATTTTTCGCTTCACCAATAATCTGCCAATTCATCTTTCCCTCACACCCTCCAAATCCTTCCCTCGCGGGTCAAAATGACCCGAAGCCCTAAAATTATTTATTTTAATTTTTTCCAGAAAGCTTATATACTTTCATTTGTATAATTTTTTTTTTTTTTTTTTTGTAATGCCATTTTTGGAGATTTTTTTTTACTTTTAAATTGCTAGGTTTCATCAAATAAATAATAAAATTTAAGCACATTCTTCACATTATTTCAACTTAAAGGTGCAGTATGTAATAATGACAGCTAGTGGTTGAAATGGGTACTGCAGTCCAAATTCAAAATATTGTTTTGAATATTGCCATCGCACAGAGCAAAACAAAACCAGACATCCTGTCACGGAGCGCGCATTTCAAAGCAGGATAACTGGCTGTAGCATTGCTTTTCAGAGAAACAAGTAGGTGAATTTAGCATGATTCCTAAATCTCTGCAAACATTTTAGTAGCCAAAAATGTACACACAGCACCTTTAAATTCAAAATAACTCTCCAATGCATGCAATAACCAGCTCAAAATAGGCCTTATATTGAGCTGTTCCGCTGGGTCCTAAAATCAGTTCTCGAGTTTCTCTTCAATATGCATTCAGATGCGCGTGTAGACATTATAAAAGATTTGATTTATTTATTTTTTTTGTAAAGTTTTAGCATTTTTAATTTTAATTTTGAGCATTATTTTGGTATACTGAAGCATTCCTCAGATTCAAGTTATTCCTAAGGGGTCAAATTGACCCGCGAGAGAAGGATTTGTTACTTTTTTTAAATTTCAACCACAAACTCCTCGAATCCGGTCTTTTTGTGTGTGTGTCTGTGTGTGTGTGTGTGTGTGTGTTTGTATTCGTGGTTCAAGTGCAACAAAAGCCCTGAGGTCTTGGACCGCTCCGATGAACACTCAATAAAAAAAATGAGTTTCTGGTCAAAATGACCCGAGGGAAGGATGAGGGTTAAAAAGAGACCAAACTTAAATCTGTGCATTCAAGCTGTATGCTGGTTTCATTTGGAAATTTCATTTTCAGGTCCATGTTCAAATATTATTACTACTGCATAAATATAATTTAGTAACATGAAATCCCCAAAAAACACAAAATATTAAATAAAAATCATTATGGAGTTAAAATATAGTACAATCTTTTCATTTATATAACATTTAAAAATCTGTCATTTTTGACAGACATGCAAACAGCCCTGAGGGTTAAACAGATCTTACACTTATTAAAGTGTTTGATGAAAGCCAGTCGCGGTGGAGAGGTTGCAGGGATATCGGTGTGACTCATTCATTCATAATGTGCATGGTTTCTCACTTCTTTCTCACTCTTTTCCCGTCAAGGTTCTAGCTTCTTGTAAAACTCCTGCGTGTTTGAACATGACAGCTTGTTCGTTTGGCTGGTTTCATGCATTTGTTACCTGTGGTATCATTTTTCATCCATGAACCAGCACCTGGTTCACAGGAATTTAATTTTTCAGGAGAACAATAAACTTGTTTGTAACTGCTGACAGACAGAGTGGAGAAACTTGATGTCAGTGTCACCAACAAACATCCACCAACGCAAACAAATATTAGAAAGTTATTTTTGTTAGCCTGCATACTTCTAGAATATTGTCACTAACAATTCCACTTACAGGAATATACAGTACTGGTATGCATTTTTACCACAATGTTGCATTTAAGTGAACATTGGTTAACACCAATAACTTATTTACACCGATCAGGCATATCATTATGACATATCATTTATGAGGTGAAGTGAGTAACACTGATGATCTCTTCCTCACAGCTCCTGTTAGTGGGTGGGATATATTAGGCAGCAAGTGAACATTTTGTCCTCAAAGTTGATGTGTTAGAAGCAGGAAAAATGGGCAAGCGTATGGATTTGAGCGAGTTTGACAAGGACCAAATTGTGATGGCTAGACGACTGGGTCAGAGCATCTCCAGAACTGCAGCTGTTGTGGGGTGTTCCCGGTCTGCAGTGGTCAGGATCTATCAAAAGTGCTCCAAGGAAGGAACAGTGGTGAACCGGACACAGGGTCATGGGCGGCCAAGGCTCATTGATGCACGTGGGGAGCGAAGGCTGGCCCGTGTGGTCCGATCAAACAGACAAGCTACTGGAGCTCAAACTGCTCAAGAAGTTAATGCTGGTTCTGATAGAAAGGTGTCAGAATACACAGAGCATCTCAGTTTGTTGCGTATGGGGCGGCATAGCCGCAGACCAGTCAGGGTGCCCATGCTGACCCCTGTCCACCGCCGAAAGCACCGACAGTGGCACGTGAGCATCAGAACTGGACCACGGAGCAATGGAAGAAGGTGGCCTGGTTTGATGAATCATGTGTTCTTTTACATCACGTGGATGGCCGGGTGCGTGTGCGTGGTTTACCTGGGGAACACATGGCACCAGGATGCACTATGGGAAGAAGGCAAGTCGGCAGAGGCAGTGTGATGCTTTGGGCAATGTTCTGCTGAGAAACCTTGGGTCCTGCCATCCATGTGGATGTTCCTTTGACACGTACCACCTACCTAAGCATTGTTGCAGACCATGTACAGCCTTTCATGGAAACGGTATTCCCTGGTGGCTGTGGCTCTTCCAGCAGGATAATGCTCCTGACACAAAGCACAAATGCTTCAGGAATGGTTTGAGGAGCACAACAGCGAGTTTGAGGTGTTGACTTGGCCTCCAAATTCCCCAGATCTATACTACAGGAAAACCAGTAAATGATGCATAATTACATGCAAATAACCCTAATTATTTTTAATAGGACTCGTAGGACTTTTTTTACAAGGGCATTTTGACATTTAGCCACATCTCAGAGACTCTGCGTTAATCTTGTTGGAATGTATGAGAGATTCACATTCATTATCACAGTTTGCAGCCGCAGTTATATAATTAGAATCATGTTTCACAGAAAAGTAGTGCAGTGTCTGCCCCACTCCTATGGACACGTGATGTCTCTGGGAGTGGAAATCATTTCCAGCCTTAGATTTAAGTGTTTCTGGTGAATGCAGCGTCACTGTAGCGGTTGACATTGGATGCATTCTTATGAAGGTTAGTCAGAAACGTCATATTATTCCTTTGTATCTAGTTTGCATGCAGCTTGAACCTTTACTCAAATGGATGCAATTATTGTAGTAAGCCTATTATTTAACAGGGCAGGTCTGAATTGTTTGATAATTACAACATTACTTCGAACCAGATAGACTAGTTTGTATTAGAAGTGAAAGTCTTTTTAGTATACCAATTAATGCAGACAGAATGTGCAGAATGTTTTTGTATTGTAAACAAGCAGATGCATTGAAGTCATTCAGTGATACATTTTTTTATTTATTGGTGACAGTCATGGGTGCTAGCTGGACACACATCTGGAGGGAGGAGTTCAAAGTCCACAAACTCCACCTTCTCACTTGTAAACCAGAGCTTTTTCTTCAGCCACAGGTGAGTTTGAGCACTGACCCAACAATCTGCGTATATATACACTGATCAGGCATAACACCCCCTTTTGCTGCTCTGGCCCATCGAGGCATGGCCTCCACTAGACCCCTGAAGGTGTGCTGTGGTATCAGGCACCAAGATGTTAGCAGCAGATCCTTTAAGTCCTGTAAATTGCGAGGTGGGGCCTCCATGGATCGGACTTGTTTGTTCAGCACATCCCACAGATGCTCGATTGGATTGAGATCTGGGGAATTTGGAGGCCAAGTCAACACCTCAAACTCATTATTGAGCTCCTCAAACCATTCCTGAAGCATTTGTGCTTTGTGTCAGGAGCATTATCCTGCTGGAAGAGCCATAGCAACCAGGGAATACCATTTCCATGAAAGGGTGTACATGGTCTGCAACAATGCTTAGGTAGGTGGTACGTGTCAAAGTAACATCCACATGGATGGCAGGACCCAAGGTTTCCCAGCAGAACATTGCCCAAAGCATCACACTGCCTCCGCCGGCTCGCCTTCTTCCCATAGTGCATCCTGGTGCCATGTGCGGTGGACAGGGGTCAGCATAGGCACCCTGACTGGTCAGCGGCTATGCCGCCCCATACGCAACAAACTGAGATGCTCTGTGTATTCTGACACCTTTCTATCAGAACCAGCATTAACTTCTTGAGCAGTTTGAGCTCCAGTAGCTCGTCTGTTTGATTGGACCACACGGGCCAGCCTTCGCTCCCCACGTGCATCAATGAGCCTTGGCCGCCCATGACCCTGTAGCCGGTTCTCCACTGTTCCTACAAGAGCTGCAGTTTTGGAGATGCTCTGACCCAGTCGTCTAATAATGTTATGCCTGATCAGTGTATATCAGCAATGCTACTAGATGCAATGCAATAATGCTGAAGACAGTGAATGCGTGCATGTATTAAACGTCAATTTCAAAAATCTATTATGAGGACTGAAATGTGAAGCTGAAATAAGTCTCTTGTTTCCAGTGGGATATTCCTCCACTGGTGTGGCTTCTGTACAGAGTTTTTATGCTGGTCTACACCTTCAGCTGGTTGATCTACACAGCTCTTCTCTTCAACACACCTAAATTCCTCATTTTCCTCAGCCATATCGCATACTGTCTCATGGTGATCTACTATCTGCTTGCTCTCTGTAATCTGGTCTGGGCTTTCTTGGAGGTCAGATGCTCCTCTCACAGAATAAAAAGAGGTAATGTTGTGCAATGCACGGATGATCACTGGTACCCAATTGATCTGAGAAACACAGTGACCCCATGATGTCTGAACGCTGTTACGCAGAAGGTTTATTAAAGTATGAGAATACCAATAACTCAAGAAACTATAAAATAAAAATGATGGAAAACTGAACTGAGAGCACCAACATACAACATACATGCTTTAGGGCCGTTTACAAGATACTGTTTTCAACTAAAAATGATGCGTTTTGTCTGTTTATTTACACGACCGGCGCGAGGTGTTTCTTTACAAAGTGACATTAGCATCTACTGGCCAGTCATCAGAATACAATGTTTTTAAATGTTTTCGCTGATCCATGTGAACAGGGATCGTTTTGACAATTTTGTCGTCTGTATGCGAATTTAGTACATTGTTGTTGTGTAAACGTACCTTTAGAAAGATGACAATTGACTAAAACACTGGGTTGTACACACAGGGAAACTAACAAGGGAAACCAGGCCATGTTGGGCGTTGCACTTTTTCCCATTCATAAGTAATGCACCGTCTTCCTATATATAAAGTCTTTGTTATAGCACTAAGTCAAAACCATCTGATGGTGAGTTTGGAGGTTGTAGAGTTAAAGCTCTAGGAGGAGATAAAGTCTAAATTTGGCTCAGAAGAAGTAGTTTATATAGTAGATCAGTAAGTTAGCTTTTTCAACCTAACTTAACAAGAAACACCCAAAGATACAATCAAGGGAACCAATGACACAAAAGGAGTACGAACTATCACAGGAAACTGGAAATACAACATAAAAGTCACATGTAACAAAAGCATTAACAATGTATTAAAAAAACTACAAACCCATCATTAACATTTTGCTTTAATGGAGTCCTTTCCTCCACTAGGGGTCAGTAGTGAGTGTGAGAGCCTCCTCTCTCCTCCCACCGCCCTCCGCGCTGCTCTCGGTCTGCAGTGGTTCCTGCATTCTGTGACGGGCTGTTGTTCATTAACCGTCACCTTTATCTACTGGACCCTAATCCACTCCTCTGACCAGTACTCTCTCACAGCCTTTAACATCAACATCCACGCTATCAACAGCGTCCAGACCGTCGTGGATCTGCTGTTGTCCTCTACACCCATTCATCTCGCCCACTTCTTCTACTCTGTGCTGGCAGGAGTCCTTTATCTCATATTTGTTGTTGTTTATTGGCTAACAGGCTGCACCAACCTGTCTGGTCAACCCTACATCTACAGCATTCTTGATTTCAGTGGGCACCCCCTAGTGGCAACACTTTGCACTCTGGGAGTTTGTCTGCTTTGTATACCATCTTGTTACTTTGTGCTGTGGAACATGCAGTTACTGAGGGAGTGGATGGTGAGCAGGGAGAAAGTAAGGAGACTGGCTCTGAAGAGTGAGGTTTGGTGGGTGAAGTTGTCTGGAGGAGCGACCTTTGACCTTGTGCCTTCACTGGATCCAACAGCCTCTGGGCTTGAGACTCAAGGACAGCCATGATAGACAGACAGACAGACAGACAGACAGTTAGATTGATTGATTGATTGATTGATTGATTGATTGATTGATGGACATTTAGCATGTTACGAGCATGTTTTATCATGCTTCGAGCATGAATTAACATGTTGCTAGCATGTTTTAGCATGCCACTAGCATTATTTAGCATGTTACCATTATTTAGCATGTTGTTAACATTACTTAGCATGTTGTTAACACTTGTAGAATGAATTAGCATGTTTGTAACGTTTTAACAATACTAGCATGAATTAGTGTAATGTCTTGTGTTTTGGTTTTGTTTCATGTTCATGTTCTTATTTTGTTATGTTTAATGTCATGTTTCCTGTTGTCATGTGATTCCATTGTGCCCTCATGTGATCCTGACATGTGCTCCCTTGTCATGTGTTCTATGTTGTAATGTTCTGATTGGTTCATTGTTTGATCATTGTTCACAGATATCCCTTGTCTTACCATCAGTAGCCTGTTTATTTAAGCCCTCATGTTTGCTATGCGTCTTGGTCTAGCTTTGTAAATGTAACCCGATGTTGGTGAGTGGTCAATGTTATAGTCAAGTCATTATTTGTTTTGTATCTGTTCATGTTTATCATTAAACTGCACTTGGGTTCATCTTTAAGCTTGCCTCCAGTAGATTCCCTCTGTTACAGAAAGCTAGAACATAACAATGAACCTAGCAGTTTGTTTACTTCACCTCCGTCAAGAGGATCAATGCATTGAGGATTATCTAAAAGATTTTCTCTCTCTCACCTGGTGGACTTCAATGATGTGGCACTAAAGGACATTTTTCGCCATGGACTTAATGAACCGGTTCATTAAGTCTGCCAAGATGGCCGCCGCTCCTCAATCGTCTGCCATGATGGCCACCCCGCCTGGGGCATAATCTTCAGAGTGTGCACCGCTGACCATTATGGCCACAGTGATGTGGTGTGTGTGGGCAGCACACACATTGGCGCTGTCTCCCGCCCCAAGTTCAGAGAGGGCTCCAGCCCGTGACCAGTGTCCAGAGATGGCTCCAGCCCATGACCAGCATCCAAAGGTGGCTCCAGTCTGTGACCAGCATCCAGAGAGGGCTCCAGCCCATGACCAGCATCCAGAGGTGGCTCCAGCCCATGACCAGCATCCAGAGAGGGCTCCAGCCCATGACCAGCATCCAGAGATGGCTCCAGCCCATGACCAGCATCCAGAGGTGGCTCCAGCCCGTGACCAGCATCCAGAGATGGCTCCAGCCCTTGACCAGTGTCCAGAGATGCCTCCAGACCGTGACCAGCATCCAGAGATGGCTCCAGCCCCATGACCAGCGTCCTGAGATGGCTCCAGCCACTTACCAGCATCCAGAGATGGCTCCAGCCCCTGACCAGCATCCAGAGATGGCTCCAGCCCCTGACCAGTGTCCAGAGATGCCTCCAGCCCGTGACCAGCATCCAGAGATGGCTCCAGCCCCATGAGCAGCGTCCAGAGATGGCTCCAGCCCCATGACCAGTGTCCAAAGATGGCTCCAGGCCATGACCCCATAGCTCTGCCAGGGGGGAGGGCAGTAGGTACCT
This sequence comes from Paracanthobrama guichenoti, assembly GCA_018749465.1. NCBI lineage: Eukaryota > Metazoa > Chordata > Actinopteri > Cypriniformes > Gobionidae > Paracanthobrama > Paracanthobrama guichenoti. The sequence goes on from CM031948.1 coordinate 32,056,130, forward strand.
GGCTAAGGCCACGTAGGCCGTGCCTCTCTGGTCCCCTGAACTTCCTGCACCACCATGGCTTTCGGAACTTACTGCACTGCAATGGTCCCTTGAACTGCTTGCGCCTCCAAGCCTGCCTGCATTACCCATGCTCCACGGCCCGGGTCCATGATGACTAATCAACTATAGGCTCTTTCATTTAGAAGGTGGGGCTTATTCGCTATATTGGGCGTTGCACTTTCTATATATAGTCTTTGTTACAGCACTAAGTCAGAACAGTCTGAAGTCTGAGCCGAGCTTGGAGGTTGTAGAGTTAAAGCTCTAGGAGAAGATACAGTCTAAATTTTGGCTCAGAAGAAGTAGATTATGTAGTAGATCAGTAACTATATCACTTTTCAAGCCAACTTATCAAAAAACACCCAGAGATACAATCAAGGGAACCAATGACACAAAATGACTACAAAAGGACTACAAACTATCACAGGAAACAGGAAATACAACATAAAAGTCACATGTAACAAAAGCATCAAGAATGTATTTAAAAAAACTACAAACCTATCATTAATGTTTTGCATTCCATTTTACAGCAAAAATGTTTATGAATTGCTGTATAATTTTCAGCTTGCTGCAATTAAATGTTCTCAAATATAGAAATGTTATTATATTTTAGATAGATAGATAGATAGATAGATAGATAGATAGATAGATAGATAGATAGATAGATAGATAGATAGATAGATAGATAGATAGATAGATAGATAGATAGATAGATAGATAGATAGATAGATAGAATGTTGATGCAATGACCATGTCGAGCACTAGAGGTCAGCAGTGTCCTCTTAGAAATATAATTCAGGTCCACATTGAAAATCTCAAGATTCAAAGTGTAATTTTTGTTTTGAAAGATTTTAACAAAGAAATGTGATGTAACATCACTAAGAATGTTTAAGATGAATCGATTTAAATATATATATATATATATATATATATATATATATATATATATATATATATATATATATATATATATATATATATATATATATAATCTAAATGTGAGGTGTGTGTTCATGACCAGTTTTCTGACATTTATGACTTGTATTTGAGATTAAGTTACTCCCAAAGTCAAAACAAATGCAAATGCGCATGATCGCTGTTTAATACAATGCTAGACTTCTCCCTGTGGTCTCCCTCGTCTGGTCTAGTCTCGTGTGTGGAGTGGGAGTGTGTCTGTGGTGTTTGCCCTTCAGAGCCGGTACAAGAACACTCATGCTCTGCTGAGAGGGGTCGTGGCAGTCTTTAGCCTGAGTCACTCTAGTTGTTTTTGGTCTCTCATGTCTGGCATCAGCGTGATCCTTGATGAATCAAAGAGCTCAGTATCTCTGTGTGATTCAGAGCTCAGTCAGAGTTGATGCGACTATTGCTATTCAAAAGTTTATACACCCTTGATTCTTAATACTGTGTGTCGTTCCCTGGATGATCCACGGTTGTTGTTTTTTTTATTTTGTGGTGGTTGTTCTTGAGTCCCTTGTTTGTCCTGAACAGTTAAACTGCTTTAAATTTCCAGCATCTTTTGCATATTTGAACCCTTTCCAGCAGTGACTGTATGATTTTGAGATGGCCACAGGTGTATAAATCAAGCACTAGGCATGCAGACGCTTCTACAAACATTTGTGAAAGAATGGGTCGCTCTCAGGAGCTCAGTGAACTCAAGCGTGGTACCGTGATTGGTTGCCACCTGTGCAATGAGTCCATTCATGAAATTTCTTCACTACTAAATATTCCACGCTCAACTGTTAGTGGGATTATAACAAAGTGGAAGCAACTGGGAACAACAGCAACTCAGCCACGAAGTGGTAGGCCACGTAAAATCACAGCGGGGTCAGCACATGCTGAGGTCAATAGATACAGACCTCCAAACTTTGTGTGGAGCAGCTGCATCCAAGTCTTATATCACCAAGTGAAATGCAAAGCGTGGGATGCAGTGGTGTAAAGCACATAGCCACTGGACTCTAGAGCAGTGAGATGTGTTCTCTGGAGTGACCAATCACGCTTCTCTGTCTGCCAATCCCATGGACGAGTCTGGGTTTGGCAGTTGCCAGGAGAACGGGACTTGCCTGACTGCATTGTGCCAAGTGTAAAGTTTGGTGGAGGGGGGATTATGGGGTGGGGTTGTTTTTCAGGGGTTGGGCTTGGCCCCTTAATTCCAGTGAAAGGAACTCTTAATGCTTCAGCATAACAAGACATTTTAGACAATTTCATGCTCCCAACTTTGTGGGAACAGTTTGGGGATGGCCCCTTCCTGTCCCAACATGACTGCGCTCCAGTGCACAAAGCGTCGGTCCATAAAGACATGGATGAGCGAGTTTGGTGTGGAGGAACTTGACTGCACAGAGTCCTGACCTCATCCCGATAGATCACCTTTGGGATGAATTAGATTGGAGACTGCGAGCCAGGCCTTCTCGTCCAACATCAGTGCCTGACCTCACAAATGCGCTTCTAGAAGAATGGTCAAAAATTCCCATAAACACACTCCTAAACCTTGTGGAAAGCCTTCCCAGAAGATTTGAAGCTGTTATAGCTGCAAAGGGTGGGCCGACTCCATATTAAACCTTACGGATTAAGAATGGGATGTCACTAAAGTTCATGTGCATGTAAAGGCAGGCGTCCCAAAATGTTTGCAATATAGTATGTATAAAATGTATATTATATATCCCTGAAATTGTCTTTATATGTTAAAACATAAATTTATGCCTGCTCCTGAAATTCCCATAAAGGTTCTTACATTAGGAATGATTGATTTCCCTTGACATGCAAAATAATTTGACAGTTTTTGTTCCTGATGTTCCCTTTAGATGTTTCTCTTGGGTTCTGAGTCCGTCTCTTGGGTTCTGTAACAAACCGCTTGTCCTGACTTGTTCTTATGCAGCATTTACAAATTCACACATACTTCCCCAGTGTTTTTGAATTGGAACATTGTAATCAGGACACAACTCCAATTTATATCTAAACTGATAGTAGATAACACAACAAAGCTCCTTTAAATTAATTCAAATAAGCACACGTGACATTCTAGAACTTTCAGATGACATGTATTATTGTGCCATGTTTATCACTCAGGGTTTGTTTTGCAGTATGGATCCTTTGAAGAGAGTCCATTTCAGCATTGATCTGTGGACCCACAAGACCAAGGTCTGTGTACATGTGAGGTTGTTTTTGACGAGAGGTGAACTCTTTAGGAAAGCATCTAATACCGGTTCTGTTCGGTTCAACTTGTTGTTTTTTTCTCTCAGTCTTGAATACTTAGAAATGTCACTGATGATACAACAAGGCTTGACCTCATAGTTCATATCCAATGGAAGGACTCCCAGTTCTGCTATACTGTACATCAAAGAGAGAGTCTCATATCAAACAAGCATTGTTCCAGATCTTGCCTTTGGAGCTGATTAGACTTTTGAGAATCATTTTTTGTTGGGATAACACTCCTCGTTGGTTTGGAATAAGCTTTTTGTTGCAGTCATCAAGTGAGAGGTGTATTTACTCAAACTTTTTGAACTGACCTAGAAGCCCTCCAGCGTTCTACGAATCATATCGCTTAGTTTTCCAGTGACTTTCATTTGTCCTATTGTCATGTAAGTCAACAAGAGATTCAGGTAGGTTCAATGACAGTGGTCTGATATAGATAGTTGGACTGGGTATTCCCATCCTGATCTGCCGCAATTTGATTTCGCCCTGCAGCTCAGGCTGGAAACATGTTCATTCATTTATCCTGCTTCTGTCACACTTTTGCAGGAACTAATCAGAGACTGGCTTGTCCACCTGGCGCGCTATTAGTGGGTTTTGGTGGGCTATTGGATGGATGGTTGCCTGTTGATCACGCCTCTTGTGGTCTGATTGGTTGAAGGACTATCCAATTGCGTACAGAGTCATTTGAATTATGCTCGTTGATCACGCCTCTTGTGGTCTGATTGGTTGAAGGACTATCCAATTGCCTACAGAGTTATTTGAACTATGCCCGTTGATCACACCTCTTGTGCAGTAGAAAATACAGAGCAGACTCCCCAGAACAATGTTCAATCTTAAAAGATTGAGCTTGGTCTGGTGATAGCCAGACAAATAGATAGTTGCATGTTTCTATAAAATACTGAATCTATTTCCGGTCCAGGTCACTAATGATGAAAAGACATGATATAACAGTTGTGACACAAAACATCTGTTAGCAACTGTATATTTGACAGCACAGAGCATAGAGACCAACTATTTACCTTAGTTTACATGTCAGTAGGCCTAGTTCTTCTAGCAGAAAGATGATCTCAAAAGGGTAGATCATAGAGGGTAATCTGCGACAGCCACCACAAGTTTCTCCCCATCACTGCAGTTTCCAAGCAACTGTAAACTGCCGTCACCACAATGAAAAGCCCACCTCTCCATTAATTCGATAGGACAATGGACAAAAAAAAAAAGTGAATGATTTCTTCAGCTCAGAGCGCTCCTACAAAACTTCTAAATTACTAAAACAGCACGCAAAATGCTCAATGACAATAGAAAACACATTTAAAAAAACACTGAAAAAAATATGTTCTGTCTGATCTGAGGCTGCTTAAATCAGGTCAACCGAAACCGGGAACATTTCTTATTACACCCGATGTACTTGCTACATTGTAAAAAGAATGGCATCTACGCTAATATTAGGCCTCGTCCACACAGAGACGCGTTTAGCTGTATATGTAAAAAAGTTTGTATCGTATCAGCGTTTCATCCAGAAGGATCCGGCGTTTTAGGAGCCTGAATCTGGTATTTTTTGAAACCGGGTCCCAGAGTGGATAAATCTGAAACTGACACCCTTGCATTTTTGTATGTACAGCCAATCCGTATAATTTGTGAAACGGTGATGTCACCACACCACGTCCCACACTGTAAAGACTAGAAGGGATACAGCTACGGGCACTGCATGCGCACATATACACTCATCTAAAGGATTATTAGGAACACCTGTTCAATTTCTCATGAATGCAATTATCTAATCAACCAATCACATGGCAGTTGCTTCAATGCATTTAGGGATGTGGTCCTGGTCAAGACAATCTCCTGAACTCCAAACTGAATGTCAGAATGGGAAAGAAAGGTGATTTAAGCAATTTTGAGCGTGGCATGGTTGTTGGTGCCAGACGGGCCGGTCTGAGTATTTCACAATCTGCTCAGTTACTGGGATTTTCACGCACAACCATTTCTAGGGTTTACAAAGAATGGTGTGAAAAGGGAAAAACATCCAGTATGCGGAAGGCCTGTGGGCGAAAATGCCTTGTTGATGCTAGAGGTCAGAGGAGAATGGGCCGACTGATTCAAGCTGATAGAAGAGCAACTTTGACTGAAATAACCACTCGTTACAACCGAGGTATGCAGCAAAGCATTTGTGAAGCCACAACACGCACAACCTTGAGGCGGAGGGGCTACAACAGCAGAAGACCCCACCGGGTACTGCTCATCTCCACTACAAATAGGAAAAAGAGGCTACAATTTGCACAAGCTCACCAAAATTGGACAGTTGAAGACTGGAAAAATGTTGCCTGGTCTGATGAGTCAGAATGAGAACATGGATCCATCATGCCTTATTACCACTGTGCAGGCCGGTGGTGGTGGTGTAATGGTGTGGGGGATGTTTTCTTGGCACACTTTAGGCCCCTTAGTGCCAATTGGGCATCGTTTAAATGCCATGGCCTACCTGAGCATTGTTTCTGACCATGTCCATCCCTTTATGACCACCATGTACCCATTCTCTGATGGCTACTTCCAGCAGGATAATGCACCATGTCATAAAGCTCGAATCATTTCAAATTGGTTTCTTGAACATGACAATGAGTTCACTGTACTAAAATGGCCCCCACAGTCACCAGATCTCAACCCAATAGAGCATCTTTGGGATGTGGTGGAACGGGAGCTTCGTGCCCTGGATGTGCATCCCACAAATCTCCATCAACTGCAAGATGCTATCCTATCAATATGGGCCAACATTTCTAAAGAATGCTTTCAGCACCTTGTTGAATCAATGCCACGTAGAATTAAGGCAGTTCTGAAGGCGAAAGGGGGTCAAACACAGTATTAGTATGGTGTTCCTAATAATCCTTTAGGTGAGTGTATATTACATAATTTAATTACTGTATTTGCATTATTGTAAGGGTAGGTTTAGGGTTGGGGTAGGTGTAGGCGTTAATAAAACACAATCAGGGGTGCGTTTCCCAAAAGCATCGTTAGCCAACTATGGTCTCAAGTTCCATTGTTATCACCATAGTTCAACCAGTTGGTGGTTTCCTGAAACCATAGTTCCAACAAACATTCGCAAACAGCAATGCAAACTTTGTGGTTGCAACGACAGATCTCGACCTGTGGTTAGAAGCAGAGTTTCTTGTTTGCATGACGTGGACTCCAGCTTTGAGATGCAGGGTGGGCCACGAGAATTGATTATTTTTTCATTATTTTTTCCCCGTAACAAAACTTAATTTTATAACAAAAGAGGCCAGGTTTTGAAAGGAACTCTCTATATTTACAGGGCTCAATGCAAAGGAGCTTTACTGCAGGTTCATTCTGGTCCAGATTTTTACTTTTACAAAAATTTCACTGGCCCCACCACACAAAAAACAATATTATTAGTATTTTAATAAATATTAAGACAAGTAAACAGTCAGTAAGAACAAATTACAAGCAATAGCATAAATAAACAGAATCAGGGCAGAATCAGACTGAGGGGTTTGGGCTTGAGTTTAAGTTTTGCCCCTACACTACAAATGACCTCCACTAGAAAGAACATCATTATAGCGTAACACAAAATTAAATATGCTTTGAGGTTCCTAGAACAATTAATATGCAACATGCCTAGCTTAGTCAAAGTTTAGAGGTAATATTAAATAGCCATTATAATACAATTAAATACAGGATGTGTCTCTCAGTCGAGAGAAGATCAAAACCCTGAAATAACACTGTATCCGGTTCGAATCCAGATCAGATGGTGGACCTGCGCCTAGACACGACCAAAACCCAGCCCTGATTGTTAATAGAGATCTGGTCTACTAGACACGACACGACAGCCATTGGCACAAATCCTCAGCAAAATCCTCTCCGTCTCCATACTGGCGTGATGAATCCGATCGTCAAGCAAAAGGAACTGGATGAAATATGTGAATTCTACTGATCCACAATCCGATTTCGGACTTGTGATCACGCCATTGGAGAACTAGCCCCCCCGACTGAACCTGGTTTCTCCCAAGGTTTTTTTCTCCATTCTGTCACCTGATGGGGTTCTTTGGCACTGTTGCCTCTTGCTTGCTTAGTTGGGGACACATAATAGTCAGAAATATTATTGATTTGACTACACTTTTTTGAATGAGAACAGAACTGAGCTGGACAATGACATCTCATTTTTTTCTACAGAACTGGTTTATAGGTGAAATTAACTAATTTAATAGTTGATTATCTTTACAGCGGAACTGAATCAACACCAAACTGACTTCAGCTGAACAATGAAGTTTCTTTTAGAGCAGCTGTACAGTTTCTTTTCACAAATTACCTATTAAGTGTTTTGTACAATGTGGTGGTGGATAATGATTAGTTCTGACAGCTTAAATGTAGCAGGTTCAAACCACAGTAGGGTTTCTTCATTATCTGAAGTCTTATGTGTTTCCTTCACCATTATCCCCTTGAGGAAAACACATAGTTATCGTTATAATTATCGTCAACAATTTCCACAGTTAAGTTTCTATGGCTCAGGCCCATCCTTCAATATAAAGCTGTGAGATTTTTTTTTGTTCATTCATTTGATTATTTATTCATGTCTGAAGCACAAATGTTGGTTTCACATTGGTCTTCAGCAAGTTGTCTTCTGTTTGGACTCAAGTGTTCCTTGGCCTTCCCATGCATTCCCATCACTGTGTGAGACCACTGAGCTTGTGACAGAGACCCCGCTGAAGTTCAGCACACTTTTGTTTAATGAACTGTAAATTGACGAGAAATACTAATTAACAAATGTAAGCTTGTTAGTTCTGAAACCTTGTTTTTCCGCTGGGTTTATAACTGTTGCTGCTGATTAGAGATGTCTGATTGTGTGATATGCTCATTAATTTTATGCTTCGTGTAACGGAGGCCAGCTAGGAAGAGCTGTGCGGGTGAACTTCATTCACTCCCCTGGCCTCAAGAGCCACACTAGCGACTGGCACTACAGACTGCAGACTTTAGTGTCCCTTGTTAACATGTCCACCTTGCATGCTGGAAACGGTGATCCTGCTTGGAGGAGTAGAACCAGAGGGGTTACATTGGTGCCATGACCTGTATGGAAGTGAGTTTAATGGAGGCCAGCTAAGAGCTGTGTGGGTAAAGCTCACTCCCCTGGTCTCAAGAGGTGTGCTAGTGACTGACACATGTACACCGATCAGACATAACATCCTAATATTGTGTTGGTCCCCCTTTTGCTGCCAAAACAGCCCTGACCCATTGAGGCATGGACTCCACTTGACCCCTGAAGGTGTGCTGTGGTATCTGGCACCAAGATGTTAGCAGCAGATCCTTTAAGTCCTGTAAGTTGTGAGGTGGGGCCTCCATGGACCATCAGACTCAGCACATCCCACAGATGCTCGATTGGAATGAGAACTGGGGAATTTGGAGGCCAAGTCAACACCTCAAACTCATTGTTGTGCTCCTCAAACAATTCCTGAACCATTTGTGCTTTGTGTCAGGAGCATTATCCTGCTGGAAGAGCCACAGCCACCAGGGAATACCGTTTCCATGAAAGGCTGTACATGGTCTGCAACAATGCTTAGGTAGGTGGTACGTGTCAAAGTAACATCCACATGGATGGCAGGACCCAAGGTTTCCCAGCAGAACATTGCCCAAAGCATCACACTGCCTCTGCCGGCTTGCCTTCTTCCCATAGTGCATCCTGGTGCCATGTGTTCCCCAGGTAAACCACGCACACGCGCCCGGCCATCCACGTGATGAAAAAGAAAATGTGATTTATCAGACCAGGCCACCTTCTTCCATTGCTCCGTGGTCCAGTTCTGATGCTCACGTGCCACTGTTGGTGCTTTCGGCGGTGGACAGGGGTCAGCATGGGCACCCTGACTGGTCTGCGGCTATGCCGCCCCATACACAACAAACTGTATGCTCTGTGTATTCTGACAGCTTTCTATCAGAACCAGCATTAACTTCTTGAGCAGTTTGAGCTCCAGTAGCTCGTCTGTTTGATCGGCCCACACGGGCCAGCCTTCGCTCCCCACGTGCATCAATGAGCCTTGGCCGCCCATGACCCTGTGGCCGGTTCACCACTGTTCCTTCCTTGGAGCACTTTTGATAGATCCTGACCACTGCAGACCGGGAACACCCCACAAGAGCTGCAGTTCTGGAGATGCTCTGACCCAGTCGTCTGGCCATCACAATTTGGCCCTTGTCGCTCAAATCCTTACGCTTGCCCATTTTTCCTGCTTCTAACACATCAACTTTGAGGACAAAATGTTCACTTTCTACCTAATATATCCCACCCACAAACAGGAGCCGTGACATGTTGCGTGTTATTCACTTCACCTGTCAGTGGTCACAATGTTATGCCTGATCAGTGAGTATATATATATATATATATATATATATATATATATATATATATATATATATATATATATATATATATATATATATATATATATTTAAAAATTGAAATGCCCTCTTTTCCCCCTTCATGGCGTCGGCCCTATATGGTATCAAAGAGTTCTCTTCTATTATGTTTTTTTATGTGGTAGATTTTTATGGTAATTAAAAGTACTTTTTGTAATAGTAATAGGAGAATTAAACAACACTGAAACATTTTTGTAATATTGTGCAGATGACGTGACCTTCTCTCGCATATGGATTTATTTATTTAGAAACGTGCTGTCTTATATGCTAGAGATGTTATCAGTGTTTTGTTTTGGGATGTTAATAGGTTGTTGTCTGGATTTTAAACAGGTCACCCAGTCAGGACTCCATGTGAGCGTCCGCCCACTGTGCTCTGCAAACACTACATAATGAATGAAACCTCTAACTCTAAGAAACAAACCCAAAAAAGAGACAGTTGCGAAATTCGTTTCACAATCAAAGGAGGGGACGGGCTGTGTTAGTCAAAAGTTCTACCCAAAACCTGAAAAAGCTGAATTTTATGGACTGATGCTTAGTACAGAAGATCTTTGTTGATCCTGGAACAATATTCCAATCAACTGTTCAG
>CM031948.1:32071348-32098848 GCA_018749465.1 Paracanthobrama guichenoti
GGACACTGCTGAGCGCCGGTAGCTCTTTCACTTCATTGTTGAATGGCTCATCCCTATCTAATGTGAAAATAGACACCCGTTCACAGACACACAGATAGAGGGACAGATGAGGGTGCCCTTATAGACGGGCACGTTGGCAGCAGGTATTCTCAGCTCTGAAGACACAATGTGCTGTAGTGTCCTGATTGATTTGATAACTCTGTGCTGTTTAATAAAAAATAAAAAAATGCTGTTTTATATTGTAATTAAATGTATTATTTAATTGCATTAATTGTTTTATTTAATAATTTGATTTTATTATTTTATGCATTATTTTGTAAAAATATTTTTTTAAATTTAATTTAATTATTTATTTTATTTTTATATTTTGTTTTATTATTTATTTTTAATTATCATTAATTAAATTATTATTATATATATATATATATATATATATATATATATATATATATATATATATATATATATATATATATATATATATATATATATATATATATATATTTTAATAAACTATGGTAATTTTGCTCAGGTTTTGACCATGTGATGTTTTCTTACATGATTACATGAACTAACTAAAACAGTAAATTACATGTACTTAAAATGACAGTTTTATAATGTAATTAAATGCAGTTATTTAATTGTATTAATAGTCTTATTTAATAAATTCCTTTATTTGATCAATTCTATTATTTTACACAACTATATATTTTATTTTGTTATTTTATGTTTACTTTATATTAACTAATCATTCTATAATTGACTTACTAAATTGTATTAAATCGATTAATTATACTTAAAATGTACAATATTCTTATACAGTATCTAATAATAAATTATTATTTTATTTATGTGTACCCAGTTTTCCTTTATCATGTACCAATGAAAAACTTTTCTCAGGTTATCTTCATGGATATCTTGGAAGAAGTGGGCGTGGCGACAGGAGGGTCTCGTTGGCTGCCATTGGCCGAGCTGCACAGAAGGCGGGACCTAAACAACCCCCACTTCTCATCCATACAGCCTTCAGTAACTCGGCACACTGAGAGTAGCGCTTTGTCTCTATTGTGATCAAACCGCACGAGGTGAAGAACTACAGGAACATAAAGCACCCGAAACACTGGAAACTTAACCTCAGAACATCATTTCTCATTTTTAGATCAGGAGCTCATTGACCAGTAAGTAACACATGTTCGTTGGCAATGTCTTTTTTTTAAAAATTTTTTTAAGTTACCTAGTTTTGAGATGCACAAGATTAAATTTGGTTAAATTTGAGTTATTGTGGACTCAAATGTAACATTTTTTGATTTCCATTGTGCTGGTCTTAAAGAGCAGGACTGTATCATAACTATAAATATGTTAATTGTATGTTTCTTTTATTTACTTTGTATATTGGCCTGTGACGTCACGTTCTTTTTTTTTGTCCACTGATACATTGTTATTAAAAAATGCAGTTCATACAGACAGTGACACCTCTTATGAAGAACATTTAATATACGAAGTATATTTCTGTGCTAAAATTTATTAAAAAGGTACAAATTATTCAAAAGCTGAAATAAATTAAAGTAAATGTTAGTAGTCTGGCAATAATATTAAATCATTTTCATATTTATGTAGGTGGTTGTCAGGGTGTTGCTATGGTTGGTACTGTTTAATTGGCTTATTCATATACCATGGTGCTGTAAGGTATGGTAAGCTTAGGTAAAATTATTCAAAAGCTGAAATAAATAAAAGTAAATGTTAGTAGTCTGGCAATAATATTAAATAATTTTATTATTAGTGATAATATACATTTCAGAAGCAGACTATTATTAACTTTGGTTCATTTGTTGACGTAATTTTGAAGTCTTGAGGTGCATTTTGCTGTCCTCAGGGGCTAAACAGAGCATTAGAAGAATCATTATCTGCTTGATGACTGACAGAGCCATTTTATAATTAAGCCCAATCCCTTTGATAAGTGTTGAAAATGATACGTATAAAGATGCAGAAGTAGCTTATTTTCCAGCACACACTTGCGTATACAATATCTGCAGCATGGATCAACAGGATCTCGTACCACGTGTTGTGTCCGTCAGTTACCTCTCCAAATTGGGTTTGTCTCAGCGTAAGAGAGCGTACTTGGGTTTTCGTTCATGGTAGTGCATTGAATATTGGCATATTGAATATTGGTGAGGATGTCAGATCTGAATCTCTGGGTTCGCTGGACCTTATGCTCATCAGTCAGGGAATGACGGGTCAGAGGGCGGGGAGAAAGTGAGCCAACTCAAATTAACTCAAGTATTTAGAACGTTCTTTTTCTTTTGAGTTCTCAAAACTGACACTTTTGAAGTGTTTTGAGTTTTATGAACTTGCTTCTTTTAATTAAAACAAACTTGCATATAACTGAAACTGGGCTGGGATTTCTATTTCCCAGCATGCTTTGCCATGACACTCAAAGGGGACAGTAAATGCCAAAATTAAGTGCAATTTTTGTGCAAGATTAACGTTAAGTGGGAGTTTTAGTAGTGTTTAATGTTTTGTTATGCTAGTTTAGAGGAGCTTCTGTTATGTTGGCTTTGTTGTAGGGTTTCTGTCATGTGACGAGTGGAGCGTGAGCTCAGTTTGAGAACAGATATACTGTACGTTAAATGTATTATATTGCTGTCATTGAGCTGTGCTATGCTAATGCTACCAAAGCATTGTGTAAATTAGCTAATTAAAGCTAGTCAAGTTTCCACTACTAAAAATGTGAGATTACATGATATTTTTAAGTTAAATGTATGAATTAGTTTACTCAAATATTTCAAGTTCAGAGCAATTAAAATCTGCAAGTTCTGCTTACTTAAACTTCAAGGCAACTGATTGTTTTGCCAGCTTATTTGAGTTTGCGGTGTAGACTAAAACCGTCACAAAAGTCAGACCTGTTCATTTAAAAACTGCTTTGTCTTTAAATTTTAAAGTGTTTTGAGCCAAATCACAAAACTGTCCTATGTCTCAAGCATGGTTCAATAAATTACAATTTTTGTAAGTGTCTGTTTTAGTAAATGACAATATTTTTTTCATCCATATATGTCTAAAAGTGTAGGATCTTGATACATTTTGTCACTGAAAATCATGTCCTCCGGTGTGACACCATATCCTGATTTTGATAAGATTTAGTCTCAGAATTGTTCAAATATTTAACTTTTTTTTGCAACCACTATAAAAGTGTTAATTCCTGTTGTCCTTTTGTGCGACACCCCTATATTCTTAATTCTTCCTGTCACACTGTAGGGCACATTTCAGTAAAAATGTTCAAAAGTTAGTGACCCCTTCTATTTTCTCAATCGTCAGTTCACACTACATAACAATATGCATTTTTTCTTCAAAAGTGGTGTTTTACACACACAAAAAGCATTTTTTTACTGCTTATTTGTCAATTACCCATTTGATGGATGGGGCAACACAGTGTGACGCACTTTGAATGTGAATGGACAGTAGCGATCAATCAATAGTTCACATGGTAGCCGATATCAGAAGAGGTGTGGCTATGATGAAGCAAAAATCTGTTTTTCAGTGAACTTCATTGGGGGATCTTTGCAATCAATGAACGTGAGTAAACAAGAATGTCCCAGAATTTTCTAGAGACAAAACGTGACATCAACTGAACGTGCCTGGTCAATTGTATCCCTTCCTCAAACTTTGTCCTGGATGTAAACATGTGAACGTCCAGTGAGGTCAGAGCTTCTGCGTCGGTGCTGACAGACGAGAGGTCACCGACCTCACGCCCAAGGCCAGGCCGGATGATTTGGTAGGATAGCGGTCATGTCTGGTTTGAGCGAGGAGTTAATTTATGTTGCTGTTATTCTCTGTACACTTGAACCTGAAGTTGCCATGTGACATTTGTATTTATGCTTTTGAGTCACAGGACCAAGATCACATTCGTTTGTACATTCGTTTGTTTCTATACAAATGATATTTGAGGAATTCATACAAAATCGCCTCCTTGTGAAGTAGTTACGGTTGGGTTGGATGTGAAAAGTGGGTGTTATGTACCAGAATCCAGTCAGGTGGATAAAGTGAGTTGATCGATGGATAGAAACAAACATAATACTCAGACAGAGTAAGTGTCACTGATCTTTATCTGTAAAATAAACCTCAGTTGGCAGTCTGGTAAAGAGCCATCATTGCACAGGACAGGTCCTTCTAACCTCAAAGAGGTTGAATCAGTCCTGACAAAACATGGCACTAGCGGGTATTCTATGAAGTACCTGGTATCATTTAGTCAAGTCACCTTTATTTATATTGCGCTTTATACAATACAGATTGTTTCAAAGGAGTTACAGTGATAACAGGGAAATGACTCAGTGACGCAGACAGAGTTCATTTCCACTGTACAGCAGCTCTACGAGACAACTGTGTTATTGTTCAGCTGAAGTCAGTGATTCAGTTCCATTGTAAAGATCATCAGTTTTTAGGCGGTCGTCATGAACTCCATTCCTTTATAATGTTTCCTGTGGTGCACTTATAATGTTAGTATGAATTTTACATCAAAAATTGTCAGAATTTAGAAATAAAAGCCTTTTTTTCCTACTATGATTTTAACCTCTGATTTGAACATTTAGCACGTTTTTACTTTTACAGCTCTCAAGGTTAACTAATCGTGAAAAGTGTTGATTATGTCATTATATTCAGATCTATGGCATTATATTCATATTGTGGCATGAAAGGTTGCAGTGATGATCATCATCATCATGCCGATCACAGACATGTTGAGCTCATGAATGCAGTGATCTCATCATTGTGACTCGATTTCTGCTCTCTCACGAATGCTTTCATCATAACTAACAGTACAAACACGATGTAAATAAGAGATTTGTTGATTATAACAGGAGTTTTGTCGAGAGTCCAGAACTCAGTCACTGATAAACTCGCTCTGTTTGATTGACAGCTGCAGTGATTGTAAAGGGAGCGTTCTTTGATCGCTTTCTATATATAATATATTCACAGTTTAAATAACATATTATTTTCATCTACTAAGAGAAACAATGTGAAGTTAAGCGTTTAGTCACTGGTTTGATTTACTGACACACAGACAAAGAACATCTGACTGTACATGAATCATTACATATCAGAAATCACTGGTCTCAGATCAGGCATTAGAATTAACATGGTTACTCACATGTTGTTGCGTTACTGTCGAGTCCATATCGTAAAAGCCTGTTTGCAAAGCCTGCGACTGATTTCCCAAAGAATCCACAGTGAAATGTAGCGAATACAAATAAATAATGCTCAACTGAGACATTCACATTGTTGAGACTAAATAAGCTCCTCGTCATCTCACTAACACGCCAGTGGGCGGATCCAAAGTTGCACTGATGAAGTAGCCATTGCTCTTCTGCAGAGGCGGTCTTTCACCGATCTATGATGTCATAAATAGGCACATGGCTTGGTTACAATAAAAGCTGTTTTTGGACTAACAAGGAAGTTTTCAGTTCTGAAACGTACAGGATATTCTTATAGTATGATGACCTCTTATACGTCAAAAGCTCAAGGGCATTTTTTTCCCTTTAAATGAGTTCATTTAATCTATAAGGTAGTTCTGCATAAACAGTGAAGTTCAGATGGTCAGTTCAATAGTGTCAGACAGTGAAGTGAAATCAAATTAGTAATATTGTTGAATATTAAGTGTCCCAAATATAAGCACGCCAGAGACAACTTTATCATAGTAGCACCAACACATTGTTTATTTTTAAGGTGTACAGTTACCAAGTGCTTGGTGTGGTTAACATCAGGGCTAGCAGGAGCATTTGTTGTGAAAGTGTTGAACCTCAGTTTACCCCCAGAAGCCTCTGGGGCATTGATGTAAGATGGTGGGCCGGTGGCCTTTTGGCACTCAAATTGGCACTTGTTGACCCTTGGGCTTGCTCCTAAAGAGAAGAATGAATGTTTGTTGTCTGGTTGTAGATGTGCTATACACTTGCTTTAGATTGCTTTTTGAAATTGTTTTAGAAAGTAAAGACTGGTTTGTAGTAGAGAATTTAAAACAGCAATCTTGTGCTGTGGGAAACCTTCATCTTTGAATGTTGAATTATTTTAGTTCAGGACCAATTTAAAGGTACAGGCTACCTGATCTATTAATTGGAAGCTCACAGAAGGAGGCATTTAGTCTCAGGGTGTCAATTATATGTGATTCATTGTTTGTGAAACAGTTCAGCCTGCCTAATTAAAACTCCTTTGTGCAAGCATGAATTTAATTGACATTATCCACGTCTTTCAAATGATTTCCAATACTCATCAT
This sequence comes from Paracanthobrama guichenoti, assembly GCA_018749465.1. Classification (NCBI taxonomy): domain Eukaryota; kingdom Metazoa; phylum Chordata; class Actinopteri; order Cypriniformes; family Gobionidae; genus Paracanthobrama; species Paracanthobrama guichenoti. The sequence goes on from CM031948.1 coordinate 32,077,605, forward strand.
CCTCACCACGGTCAAATCACATTCAATAGCGTGAGGTCACTGTCTGCAGATGTTGACGGCCACACTTGCTACCCAACCATGCACAACCAGTTAAGCATTTTAAGTGGTTAAAGCCTGTTATCTGCCTCACACACGCACACACACTCACTCGCGTGCGTGCGCACACACACACACACACACATGTGCGCACACACACTCTCTCTTAAGGTGACTGTCAATCATCTGTGGGAGTATTTGTGGTCAGAATGTTTTAGATTATAATTTTTATATAATTTTTTTTGATTATAATTATAATATTTACTTTTAAATTTGACATTTGAAATTTATATAATTAAATTATCTTAATACTTTTTGTTTAAAATAATTTTTAATAAATGTAAAAACATACATATGTAAAAAAATTTTTTTAAATAAAATTTAAAACGTAAATATATATTTGTATTGACTAGTGAAACATGCATGAAAAAGAATGTATGAAACATTTTTATTTGTAGTTATGTAAACATGTTTCTTACATTCCTTCTCATAAATTCCCATCATTTATCCCTAGAAAACTCCTCAGGGAAAATCGTGATGCTTATGATACCGTGACGGTGTTCAACCCCAAAAATGGTTTCAGATGAGTCATATTTGCTACTGTTGAAAAGGGAACATCTAAACATGGTCTGTTTTGCATGTGAAGTGCCAGACCTTCCACATCAGCAGGCATGGGCTTCAAGAGCTGAGCCTGCCAACCAATCAGAGCAGAGGTTGTGTTCTCTCTGCTATTGGCGTCAAGAGCTGAGATGTTTTGAAGGAACATGGAACAAACTGACCAGGGCAGACTTATACCTTGTAAATAAAGCTCCCGACCCATAACATTTGCACTTGATGTGTGGGAAAAAAGCAGTTTATTCTAATTTAAAGTTGAATCCACCTCCTTGACTCCAGCAGCCTCATAAAATAGATTCAGAAAGGCGATTGTTTACTCATTGTGCATGAGGTGTTTTTAAAATTTGTCTGTAGATTTTGGCTAGAGTCAATCGTGTCCTGTTTCTTGACCCTAGTTTGAGTTGTTGGTTAGTGTGACGTCTATATTATTGTGAATGTACAGCCCTTTTGATAAGGCAGCACTTGTTGAATGGTCATCAAGGACAGTGCATTGTGTGGAACAGCTGCGAGGGATGATAAAAATGGCAAACGCGTGATGTCTTAATGCTGCGCTTTACACCTGAGTTATTGTATTTCGCCCATCTCAAAAAGTAGTCCTTGAATATTAACCCCATAATTGCCTTTTATCCACTTTGTTACTATGTATTTGCTAATTATTTATTAAATATTGTATTTGCCTTTTCTGACCCTCTATTGACCTTCCTGCGTCTGTCAAAAAGATGGAGCTATCTGATCAGACATATTTAATAGCCTTGAGCTCAATCTTTGTGGCTAAACTCTGCATTAAGCAGTGTTAGGGCTGCCAAAAACGTGTATCGCATGCAGGCGACGTCAGGAACCCATACCTCACATATCATCATCGTGTGAAATTCAAGCTCCTGTTAGAATTTACAGCCCCTTCGGACCCCAAGGAAGAGCTGCTGCTTGTAATGCCCGATCAAAAGCTTGTCATGTTATCATGTTGCATCAGTTCCTGTAAGTACAGTGCTAATTAAACAATACCTCAGCGAGGATAAAATATGCGGGATAATGTACATTCAGCTGGTCATCATCGGGGTGATCGGGGTTATTTGCAGGGGTTTGGTTATGCAGTATTGACTGTCTGAAGGCACATTATCCAACTTTGTCTGGGTATTTAGTGATGCTAAAATAATAGAAAACCTTGTCTATTTTTGAAAAAAGTCTCTTCTGTTCCCCAAAGCTGCATTTATTTGATCAGAAATACAGTAAAAACAGTAATATTGTGAAATATTATTACAATTTGAAATAACTGATGTGAATATATGTTCAAATGTAATTTGTTCCTGTGATGCAAAGCTGAATTTTGAAATCACATGAAATCTTATAGTGAAATCTTATCTTATAGTGTCTTTACTGTCACTTTTGATCAATTTGATCAGTCTTATTGACCCCAAAGTTTTGAATGATAGTATCATTTAAAGTAGGGATGCACAATATATTGGCTGATATATGTTCATTTTTAATGTTATCGGTATCGGCTCGATAAGAAAATTTGGCCGACATATTAAAGCTGATAAAAAAATTTAATATTTCCTTCAGCTGAGACCTTCAGATGCGCACTGTTCGCCATGATGGGTTTGAAATGCTTGAAATATGATTGAAATGTGGCAATCAACAGGTGTAGCTCAAGTCTGTCAGATCAAGCTACATAAAATCATAATAAAAACATTATAATTGTGTGCTTGGGACAGGATATAAAATATCGGCTAATATCAGTTATCGGCTTTCAAATATAAAGAGTTATTGTATCGGCCAAAAATTGCATATCAGTGCATCCCTAATTTATACATTATCAGTTGAACTATTTTAATGTTTAAGACCACATACATCACCATGGTACAATTCCTAATCAGGTACAGAATATTTGGAAAAGTTACCATGGCACTCTGACACATGTTGCTAGTAGTTTTAAATTTTAATAGTGTTGGAATCCAATCTCATCAGGACTGGACTCAAGACTTTTCTCAATTATCAGGCCGTAAATGAACACACTCAAACTGTGTGTGTGTGTTAAATTTATCGTGACAGCTGGGCGTCTCAATGGCCCTACTATTCAGTGGACTGAAAACCTCAATCATAAAATAAACAGTGACGTGCTAAATGTTATTGAGCCTCCATTTTTCCAGGGAACGTGAAGAGCCTGTTCGCTGAAGAGCGAGAACATCTGCTGGCCTAAAATGACACCTGGTGGGCTGCGTCTCATTGTTGTCATTGAAAACTGACAACTTAATAGCATGCATAAATGGAAATGAGGTCTCGGGGGGGAACTGGTGAAAGGCCAGACACTAAATCGCTGAATAATCCTGGTGATTATTTTTTTTTTTTTTGACATTTCTTTAGGTGGCCGCACTGCTTTAACTGAACAGCCAAGTGGTAGTGATGTAACCGATCAGGCTGATTTGAGATGATTTCTACAGTGATTTTGTGCATTACTGATGTTGTAAAGATGAATCCTAATAAGAAGAAATTACATTTTCCATCAGACTTAATTAACATGGACAGATAGCCCTAAGTATAGATTGTTTTTGGACACCAATGCACTGGCGCTGTCACTGGGGCAGTACCCTAAGGTACAAAAGCAAAAAGGTACTCTTAAAATACTGATATGTACCATTTAGGGGTAAGTAAGGTACAAAGATTCACTTTTGTACCTTAGGGTACTGCCCCAGTGACAGCGCTGTACCTTTTTTTTTATGCATATTCTTTAAATGTACTTTGAGGTATGATGTTAATACTGTGGCACATGAGCATTTTAATGATGTATCATGGTATTACCATCTAATCCAATCACGCTTTCCAACTAATTTTTAAGATTGAGTGTTCATTGGAGTGGTCCAAGACCCTACGACTTTTGTCGCGCTTGAACCATAAATGCTCAAAAAATTACTGGATTTGAGGAGTTTTGTGTTTGAAATTTAAAAAAGTAACAAATCCTTCCCTCACGGGTCAATTTGACCCCCTTAAGAATGAATGGAATTCCAGTTCTTTTAACCCTAATTGGTGGAGTGTGTAGCTCATTTCTCAAACAACCATTTAAGAGGTGCATCAGTAATGATCCAATCATTGACTCGTATAGTTGCATTTTTTTAATTGTTGCTAAAATCCTTATCCATTTCAGCAACTTGGACAACACACACAGAACTGTGGGATATTGACTGCTTCCACCATGGAACCCGCCAGATCAGAAATGAGTATCCTACCCAATGGGAAAGGTCATGACCTGGGAGAGGAAATGTGCGTGCCGATGAAGACTATGATGGAGGAAGAACAGTAAGCACTTTTGCGTCACTCTAATCATTCAGTTTTATCAAAGATTTTGGATATACAAAGATGGTGCACTTGTATTTCTATGAATGGGAGAAATATGGTGGAATAAGTCCCGCCTTCTAAATGAAAGAGCCAATCGCTGATTAGTAAAGCAATGGACCCTTTTCACACTTCCGTGTTCCCGAACCCGAAGGTGTGAAAAGGGTCCATTGTGTCACTGCAGCTGTGTTAAAAGCTCTGGTTGCTATAGAAACAGGCAGTGTTCTGACACACTTATGATTAGAGATGCACCGATCGACCGGCCAGGAATCGGAATCGGGACGTTTTTCTGCATGATCGGCCCGGATCTGTTTAATTTCCCACACACACACTGAAGCACGCATGACGCTCGCGGCGTTACTATATGACGACGTGAACACATGAACTTCATCTCCAGAGCTGCTCTGAGAGTCACTTTATAAGCATTTTGCCGTTTAATTTGAGAAAAACTATTGTCATATTATATACACACAAAAACTCAAGATCTTCAAGGCAACCAGTCAAAATAAAAGTTTGGTTTAACTTATGACAGAAATATATTACTATTGTATTACTATTATACAGTAAAATGTCTTAATGTCTTAATGTAATTCTACTACTAATAATAACAACGACACAATAATTGTAAACTTTATTTTTTAAATTTGTTCTTCCATGTTATAATTTTAACAGTAAACCACCTTGTTTGCCAAAAAAATTAAAGGATTTATTTAAATTTAATTTGATTAAAAATAAATTAACGTTTCATGCCTTCATTTGATTACCAGAAAAACTAAAATACACAACACAGAATTTCTCAAGAAAAAAAAAACATTTCATAGGGCCCTATTATTGTAAACTAATGAATACATTTAATTATTTTTATTAATTCAATTAATTAGACTTGTTTTTGATTTAAATCATTCAAATGGAATCTATAAAAATTCAAATGGAAAAAACGGAATTTGGAAAGAAATAAAACGGAATTTGGGAAAAAAATTATTCTCAAACAGCTTGTGAGTCGCACATCCCAAAAGGAGTGGCTTTCTGCGCTTAAACGGTGAAACGGTCTTGGCGAGTATTCAGTTAAAGTATATCGGTGCATCTCTACTTATGACTGCACATGTGCATCGGCTGAAAAAAATGCTAGGAGACAGTTGTCAGATTTCATTTGTGACTTCAAATATGAAATTTAATCCTCAGTTTGGTAAACAGCTTTTGAGAATTTGATGCTTCCCCATTCAAAGAAATAGGAGCTGCACTCGCATGACTGAAATAGCTGCCCGAGAGGCGTTTCAAAGATGGCCGCCGAGTGAAATTTCTTGACTTATAGGGAACATTTTGATTTTCATTGTCATGTGGCAGTAAAATAAATTGAAGGCACAATATGTACAATTTTTGGATTGAATTATATCCAAAACCACTAGAACAATGTTGTATATTTTGTTGACTTGCGTACTTACATTATCCCAAATGTTTCCAAGAATGTTTAAATCCAGAGAAATAAGCAATTTTAACCAGGCACCTATCAATGACATCATCATTACCCTCGACTTCCGATCTTATTTTGTAGTAACCATGGCAATACAAAGCTGCTTTAATATCTGATGTGTTTTATTAGACACTGTTTGGATCATTGATGGACAGAAACTAATCATTGTTCTCCAGCTCAACACAGTTAGTCTGATTGTTTAAATCTGGTGTTGTTGATTTACCGCACAGAGTGCCATGTTTTACCATGCCTGATATGATCTCGCTCACTGCAGTGTGAACAAGTGTCTCATAGTAGCGCCGAGCCAACGCACAGAGTAGCATTATAACATCACTTTAACACACTCACATGTGTGTAATATGATAAAACAGTGCTGCGTTCCCCCACATACGCATGAGCGGAAGAAGAGGAAGCGCTTGTCTGCGGCAGAATAAAAGCTTTGCGAAGTCCAGATATTATCAAGCTACGCCTTTGTTTTGAATAAGCAACCTCTAGTGGCGGAAAATTACGTATTGTGCCTTTAATTGCATGTGACAGGACATGTTTGCTTTCTCATCTATTACCTGCATGGAGAACCAGGCCATTTTAAATAGTGGTTCTCAACTGGTTTTGCTTTATTAGCCTGCTTTCTCAATCAGAACAGACTTGCAACTTATATCATTGTTTGCTTCTGTACTGAGGTCAATGCAAACTTTATTTGTAGCTTACATTTGTATATTTCTCAAAGCACGTTTACCTTCTGGCATGGTGTGTTGACTTGTGGGTTTGTCTAAGTGCATGTTTACCCTCTTTTCTGCTCCTGCTCGGTGATGGACCCTCTCACACCCTCTGTCAACCCTCAGAAATGGTACCCATCACGGCAGGTACGTCAATAACACAAAACAGATGGCGTTAGTCAAAGAGGAAGTTAGCTGATGATCAAGATTGTTTTCAATTGAATGTCCACTGTCTTCCATCCAACAGATTTGATGATCCTGAGAGCACACTCGCCGAGAACATTGAGTTTCTGCCCAACGGCGACAGCAAGAAGCCACGTTTCACTGATGTAAGTATGTGCAACATTTGACTTTCAAGTAACCAATAGCATATCACGAATATCATAAACTAAAGGAAGTGTTGATGTTAGTCTATGTAGCAGTACTGCTGGTGTTTTTGTCTGTTTTAGTTGCTTATCAATCTCATTTCCTCTCTCAGTTTGAGGGGAAGACCTCATTTGGCATGTCAGTCTTCAATTTGGGCAATGCCATTATGGGCAGTGGGATTTTGGGATTGGCCTACGCTATGGCCAATACTGGCATACTGCTTTTCTTGTAAGTGAAATACCTTCATTACCCTCTTAATGACAAATTGGCTGCATTGTTGTATGTTTGTTCTGATGTGAATCATCTCATAGTCATGCAAATAGACCTGTCACATCCAGCCCTCAATGACTCAGCATTTTAACGTCATCTGAATGTCAAGCGTTTGGCAGCCCATTGGCTGTCTAATTGCCATGGTAATTGAAGTATTGCTCTACATCTGTTATGCTCTTGAATAATTGAGTGTTTCCTTTTGGAGGCTGTTAATGTTCATGAACATGGGTGTACCAGACAGGATTTTCTATGGAAAAGATCCGCACACTGATTGCATTCTGTTAAAGTACATGCAAACCTCCGTTTGGCTCTTCTTGAAAACCTCTTCCCTTGTTTCAGAGGCTTTAAAGTAGCCTGGTCTTACCAGACTCTCGTACATTTCATTTGTACAGAGAGTCTGGCCACTCTCCACTGACCAGCGTTAACTTCCTTGAAGGCTGGAACTCTGTTGAAGGTTAAAACTATTGGATCTGCCCAGAGTCACTCTGGATCTGCCATAAGCATTCGCTAACGTTTGGTCGTGACGTATGTCAAACTAGTGCACGACATCAACGCCATCGTTCTCAGCCACTCCCTCTGTTCGCTGATTGGACCGCTTAAAATTTGACCGGAGAAAACCAGAGAATATACTGCAATCCCAGACGGAGTACTGAAGGAAAATGAAAATTGAGCGGACGTACGTAGGAGGGCGGAGCCAGGCTAGCTTTAAAGTACTTAAAATGGAAAAATTAAAAACAACTCCTCAATATGTATGGCAATAAAATCATTTAGATGATTAAATTAAGTTTATATACATACATTAATATTAATATCTACATTTTTGTATGTCAGGCCACCAACCAAATAGTTGTATATACATACAGTCAAACCAAAACCTATTCAGACACCTTCAACATGTTCTCACATTATCACAGTTTATTCGCTGTAGTTCAGAAAATGGTACACTCTAAAAAAAGGGTTAAAAACAACCCAAGTTGGGTTGAAAATGGACTAACCCAGTAAATAGGGGTTGTTTTGACCCAGCGGTTGGGTTAAATGTTTGCTTAAAACAACCTAATCGATGGGTTAAAACAACCCAATCACTGGGTTAGTCCATTTTCCACCCAACTTGGGTTGTTTTTAACCCAGCATTTTTTAGAATGTAATACAGTTTGACAAGAACTCAGAGTTAAACTGTGTTAGAACAAATTCATCTTGATAATGTCAGATAACTTTGATCAGCTGTTACATTTAAGTACACAATTAGATAATACCAATTCAGGTCAACCAATGACCAAGCAGTGCTTCATTCTGTTCAGTCTGTGGTGTCAAAGGTCACATTAGCAATTAAAGAAAAAAACACTTCAGCAAAACATGCTCAGCTCAAAGTGTCTGAATCATTTTGCTCCCACATTTTTACTTGTAGTCACTGTATGAAGATTATTTGGGTATAATATGTCACAGTTCAGGGGCGTCGCATCTGTGGGGGATGTCACACTTTTCCCGGTGAGAGGGTTCAACACTCGCACTTTTTCTGCAGTTTTTCCGCAGTTTTGCTCAAACGCCTTACAGCAGTTGCTCCTCCGTTTCTCTGGCCGCGCTGTGTCTGCGCTCGCTGCGGCTGCCTCCTCTCCTCTCCCTCTCAAACATGACACCGGCTTTGAGTGTGACCGGCTGATGATTGGCTGTTCTGCCTTAAGTCCCGCCTCTCTTGGTGTGTTAGATTTATCGGTCCGCTCGTGCTGAGGAGGCGTTATTTACATCTCCCTTTTCCAGGTACTTTGAGTGAGTGTTCATGCTTTCAAGCTTTTTAAATAAGCTTGATATGTGTTTGGGAAGATTATGTATTTTCACAACAGAGTTTTGACTTATTGTCTGTGTGTTCCGAGTGTGTTTTTATACTTTTCTAGTATCGCTCATTTAAATAGGAAGCTTTTTATATCTTGTATGTTATACCTTTGTACCCTTCTGTCATTGTATTCATCGTTTTTATTGTTAAACAAACAAACCACACCCATCCCTCGCACTTTTGAAAGGCTCCTGTTAGTGGGTGGGATATATTAGGCAGCAAGTGAACATTTTGTCCTCAAAGTTGATGTGTTAGAAGCAGGAAAAATGGGCAAGCGTATGGATTTGAGCGAGTTTGACAAGGACCAAATTGTGATGGCTAGACGACTGGGTCAGAGCATCTCCAAAACTGCAGCTCTTGTGGGGTGTTCCCGGTCTGCAGTGGTCAGGATCTATCAAAAGTGCTCCAAGGAAGGAACAGTGGTGAACCGGCCACAGGGTCATGGGCGGCCAAGGCTCATTGATGCACGTGGGGAGCGAAGGCTGGCCCGTGTGGTCCGATCAAACATGCAGGCTTAAACAGATGAGGACTTAAAGGATCTGCTGCTAACATCTTGGTGCCAGATACCACAGCACACCTTCAGGGGTCTAGTGGAGTCCATGCCTCAACGGGTCAGGGCTGTTTTGGCAGCAAAAGGAGGACCAACACAATATTAGGAATAGCATAATGTTATGCCTGATCGGTGTATATGCATAATTATTATACACAGTTCACACACACATATTATATAAATACAAGCTTTTATTGTGGATGCATTTAATCACGAATAATCAATTTGACAGCTAAAATTTTGCCTTAAAATTATTGCTTATTAATAGTTATTAAGGTAGTTAGGTTTAGGTATGATTAAGGGATGTAGAATATGACATTAATATGTGCTTTATAAGTGCTAATAAACAGCCAATATCCTAGTAATATGCATGCTGATAAGCAACTAGTTAATAATTAGAATTTAACTAATATATATATGTGTGTGTGTGTGTATGTATATGTGTGTGTGTATATAATAAAAAGTATATATAAATGTACAAATATATAAATATATAAATAAAGTTCATATATACTAATTAATGTTAAACGTACTGGTTCTACCACGCCTCCTATAGCAGTACAAAACCCGATTCCAAAAAAGTTGGGACACTGTACAAATTGTGAATAAAAAAGGAATGCAATAATTTACAAATCTCATAAACTTCTATTTTATTCACAATAGAATATAGATAACATATCAAATGTTGAAAGTGAGACATTTTGAAATGTCATGCCAAATATTGGCTCATTTTGGATTTCATGAGAGCTACACATTCCAGAAGCGCAGGCGTTTTCTCTGGGCCAAGGCTCATTTAAAATGGACTGTGGCAAAGTGGAAAACTGTTCTGTGGTCAGACCAATCAAAATTTGAAGTTCTTTTTGGAAAACTGGGACGCCATGTCATCCGGACTAAAGAGGACAAGGACAACCCAAGTTGTTCCCAGTGCTCAGTTCAGAAGCCTGCATCTCTGACGGGATGGGGTTGCATGAGTGCGTGTGGCATGGGCAGCTTACACATCTGGAAAGGCACCATCAATGCTGAAAGGGATATCCAAGTTCTAGAACAACATATGCTCCCATCCAGACGTCGTCTCTTTCAGGGAAGACCTTGCATTTTCCAACATGACAATGCCAGACCACATACTGCATCAATTACAACATCATGGCTGTGTAGAAGAAGGATCCGGGGACTGAAATGGCTAGCCTGCAGTCCAGATCTTTCACCATAGAAAACATTTGAGCATCATAAAGAGGAAGATGCCACAAAGAAGACCTAAGACAGTTGAGCAACTAGAAGCCTGTATTAGACAAGAATGGGACAACATTCCTATTCCTAAACTTGAGCAGCTTGTCTCCTCAGTCCCCAGACGTTTGCAGACTGTTAGAAAAAGAAGAGGGGATGCCACACAGTGGGAAACATGGCCTTGTCCCAACTTTTTTGAGATGTGTTGATGCCATGAAATTTAAAATCAACTTATTTTCCCTTAAAATGATACATTTTCTCAGTTTAAACATTTGATATGTCATCTATGTTGTATTCTGAATAAAATATTGAAATTTGAAACTTCCACATCATTGCATTCTGTTTTTATTCACAATTTGTACAGTCCCAACTTTTTTGGAATCGGGTTTGTATGCTATGCACAACTGAAGAATGCTATATGCTGACTAGCAGTAGTTACTAAATAGAGTAGAGGAGAAAGGCTAACCCATGCATTTGTGTGAGCTCCCATTTAATGTTTATTTCCCACCTTAAAATTTTCCACTCGTTAGCTCCACCCCCTCTCGTCTATCCGCGGCCCCAGAAAGGCCATGACCTGGGCTGGCCACGCCTCCTCTGTTCTCCAGACACATCCTTCTTTTTAGGATCACCCTGCCCCCATCCAAATATAGTTGTTATATTTGGTTTCCTCTCTCGGTTTGACTGGGGGAGGAGAGCGGGGAGACGTCTGAGGTGTCCTCTGCTCCAGTCAGGTTACAGGGAATTGAATACTACTGATCAAATGACCTAACAGGCCAGGACTGCTTCCTCCAAAGATAGTCTTATTTCCAGACATATAACAATAAATTCAGTGGTAGAAACCTCACACTCGCCTCTTGGAAGGCAGTTTGATCAAGTCCAGAGGACATATGTTTCTGATGTTGCCTTTATATTAGCCTAGCACTTATAGTCCCATTTAATATTTAAATAGCCATTTAAATAAAACAGCTAATAAAGAAACATCACAGCAGTTAATCATGTGATGAGCATCACAACAGGCCCTGCTTACATCTGGTATTAAGATGTTTTGGTCGATCGGGTCACAAGTAGACAAGGGAGACATTCCTGTTTACACATCCCATTTACTGCAATGGTTAACTTGCCTGGCTGTGTGTGTTAGCCAGGCAAGTGTTTTTTGCTAGTTTCAGCCCGACACAGTTCTCATTTCCAGCTCCACAGTGTTTAAATATCAAACGCACTGGCGCATTTATTCACCCACGGGCGTCTGGTCTGAAAACCAGGTGTGTTCAGGCGCATTGTTGGCGTGTTGCTATTTTGACCCAACTCAAAACGACTGACCATTGACCAACACAAACCTGCTCTAAAGTCAATAGCGCAGTGTTTTTTGTGTTGTTTAAAGGGTGTGTTAGTAATATGAGCCTATAGGCGGTGCAAAACACACACACACTCTGATTATTACACACACAGGGATGCACAGCAGCACACACACACGCCAAATATTACAAATAAAAGGATTACAATGTAAAAGATTATTAATGTGTGCGCTTCAGACCATGCACTCAGATTGTTGAAATAAGGCCCGTAGTGTTTTAATCCGTCTCTTTTGTCCTCTTTCAACCACTTCTGTCCTGATTTCTTCGAGGGGAGGGTCTTTTCAGATCCTTGATCTAATGGACAAAATAAGCTAGTGCAATTTTCATATGAGAGCGCCCGGAGAGAAAACACACGGCGAGCAGCAGCTTTAGTTTCTGCTCTAACCGACGCAAGACCAGCCGAACGCTGCAAGTGTGTGTGTGTTAGAAATCAGGAATGTGGGAGAACATTGTGTTTGGTACATTTTTCATCTTCAAAACAAACTTGGGTCTCCAGCCGACAAAGTTTAAATCCCGTCTGGCTAGCGCGCGTCCCATAATGTTCATGCATTAGGTCAGTAGGTGGAGAGCAGGTGGTCTTTTAGTGGCTGTTCGTGTGCATTTGACCACATGAGCGTTTACACTACAGAAGTAATGTGATTTCCACTACCTCTGGAAGTGGTCGAAAGTGGACAAGCTCAAAACGTTTTACGCTCCGTTTACACCTGTATTTAGTTCGTCCACTTGTGATCGACCAAAACACATCTTAATACAAGGTGTAAACAGGGAAATGATCGATGCAAATTCATATAATTTTATTGTAGATGTGTTGAAGCTGTTGAAGTCAAAAGTCTATGAGAACATCCATCTTGTTTGAATACAGTCATTCCAGAGCTCATTGCTAATTACTTGCCATTTATCAGGTACTTGTCATCCAAATGGATTTGCAATAGACTAAATTCAGGGACGGTCTGCCTCCCGCGGTGAAGCATTGTGAAAGTGTCCTGAAAGTACAATAATCGCTTTGCAAGAGACTTCCACTGTTGTGTAGCTAAAGCTTTAATCAGATATTTGCCTGCCTGAAAGCTGGCAAACTCAGACTTTCCATGACATAAGCTAACAGAACAGAGCTGGATGAATCAGTAAAATCGGTCCGTGGCGTGTTTGATCATGGGCTTTCATAGAACAGTTTATCAGCAGACGTACTTTTTTGGTTCCAACACAAATACTGGCGCTTTCCCAAGATTCATTCAGCGGTAAATCTTACTCAACAGCCCTAATGCATCTTAAATAAGTACTGTAGACTTTATTATAAGGCAGAAATAATGTATGCAGTGCACTTAGAACTCCAGCTATAGACTTTATATTATATTTGAGTGGTTTTAATAGTGTGCTGGACTCCTAATCACATGCTCCTCCATAGGGATTGTCCCTGTAATGTGTGTACGGAAGGTCATTTCAGATAAAGGGTCAGCTAAATGTCTGTTTAGTAAGTAGAAAGTAGTACATTAATCTCCAATAGAGGGACTTTCTAACTACTTCTTGCCAGATTACTTGGGTGAACTTCTAAATAAACCACAAATGAAGCATGTGCAGATTTGAAGTGATGGCTGTATTTTGTCTTCAGGTTTCTCCTCACGGCTGTAGCCGGATTGTCCTGCTATTCTATTCACCTCCTGCTGAAGTCTTCTGGTATTGTTGGTAAGACGAGCTACATTTTCTTGATCAGTTTGTTGTATTGTCATTTCCGAATCAGGTGTACAGATGCCTTGAAGTTACCACTGTCACTGAGTTACAATTGCTGTGATTTTAACAGCGATTGCCTGAAATGGCTAAATATAGTGGAGAAAATGAGTGACTCTGGAGGAAGATATTTTAACATGTAACCTAATACTCGTTTAATTAATGTGTGTGTATATATATGTAAACTAAATATATATAAATATACACACACATGTTGGGTTTTATGGGGGCATTTAAGCTTTATTTTGCAGTAAATGCTGTTCTTTTGAACTTTCTATTCATCAAAGAATCTGGAAAAAATGGTACACAACCGTTTTCAACGTTGATAATAATCATAAATGTTTCTTGAGCAGCAAATCTTCATATTAGAATGATTTGTGACGGATCATGTGACACTGAAGACTGGATTAATGATGATAAATTCAGCTTTAATTACATTTACATTTTTATTACAATTAATTACATTTTTAAAATAATAAAACATTATTGAATTAATTCTTTTAATCAAATATATATATATGGGTTGTTGACGTGACATGGCATTTTCACTGTCACATGAGACAAAAATGAATATTATTAGTTTTGTCATCATTTAAAATGCAGTAAATTGTTAAACATTTCTTTCTTACATGGACCTGTTCATATAAAAACTGCTTTGTCTTTAATATTTGTTAAATTTTAAATCCAAATCTCAAAACTGTCCTAAGCATGGCGTGACTGTCTGAAGCATGGGTCAATAAATTACAACTTTTATAAATTAAAAAGTGAACCATACAAATGTTAATAAATACCTCAGGCATCATTTTACAAGTGTCCATTTTATACATATGTCTCTAAAAGCGTAGGATCTTGATACATTTTGTCACTGAAAACCATGTCCTCCAGTGTGACACCATATCCTGATATTAAATCGGGCAATTCCGCGGACAACTTTCATTAGTTAAAGGACCCCATTCATGGTCATGTTAGTGATGACGTGCACATGGTTAGTTTTTGTCTCAGAATTGTTCAAATATTTAACTTTTTTGGAACCACTATAAAAGTGTTACATTTTGTTGTCCTTTGGTGTGACACCCATAAATTATATTTTTTAATTAAAAATGTATGTTAAAATACATAACCACAGGAAATTATGCAAACGTATCTTGCTAACTGCTAATGACAGGTCTGTTACAAATAGCAAGTTCATTAACTGACTCAAAAGGCTGAAACATCCTATGGTGTGACAGATAATGCCCACCGGTGTGACACCTGTACACTCACACACCTGTACTCTCACACACCTATACACTCACACACCTGTACTCTCACACACCTGTACTCTCACACACCTGTACCCTCACACACCTGTACCGTCACACACCTGTACCATCACACACCTGTACTCTCACACACCGTCACACACCTGTACCGTCACACACTGTCACACACCTGTACTCTCACACACCGTCACACACCTGTACCATCACACACCTGTACCCTCACACACTGTCACACACCTGTACCCTCACACACTGTCACACACCTGTACCCTCACACACTGTCACACATCTGTACTCTCACACACCGTCTCACACCTGTACCGCCACACACTGTCACACACCTGTACTCTCACACACCGTCACACACCTGTACCGCCACACACTGTCACACACCTGTACTGTCACACACCGTCACACACCTGTACCGTCACACACTGTCACACACCTGTACCGTCACACACCGTCACACACCTGTGATGTCACACACTGTCACACACCTGTACTGTCACACACCTGTACTGTCACACACCTGTACTGTCACACACCTGTACTGTCACACATCTTTACTATCACACACCTTTACCGTCACACACCTGTACCGTCACAGACCTGTACTGTCACACACCTTTACCGTCACACACCTTTACCGTCACACACCTTTACCGTCACACACTGTCACACACTGTCACACACCTGTACCCTCACACACTGTCACACATCTGTACTCTCACACCGTCACACACCTGTACCGCCACACACTGTCACACACCTGTACTCTCACACACCGTCACATACCTGTACCGTCACACACTGTCACACACCTGTACTCTCACACACCGTCACACACCGTCGCAAACACGTACCATCACACACTGTCACACACCTGTACCATCACACACCGTCACACACCTGTGATGTCACACACTGTCACACAACTGTACTGTCACACACCTGTACTATCACACACCTTTACCATCACACACCTGTACTGTCACAGACCTGTACTGTCACACACCTTTACCGTCACACACCTTTACCGTCACACACCTTTACCGTCACACACCTTTATCATCACACACCTTTACCGTCACACACCTGTACTGTCACAGACCTGTACCGTCACAGACCTGTACCGTCACACACCTTTACCGTCACACACCTTTACTGTCACACACCTTTACTGTCACACACAGTCACACACCTGTACTGTCACACACCTGTACTGTCACACACCTGTACTGTCACACACCTTTACCGTCACACACCTTTACCGTCACAGACCTGTACCGTCACAGACCTTTACCGTCACACACCTGTACCGTCACACACCTGTACCGTCACACACCTTTACTGTCACACACCTTTACTGTCACACACCTTTACTGTCACACACCGTCACACACCTTTACTGTCACACACCATGACACACCTTTACTGTCACACACCTTTACCGTCACACACCTTTACCGTCACACACCATGACACACCTTTACTGTCACACACCTTTACACTTTCACACACCTTTACTGTCACACACCATGACACACCTTTACTGTCACACACCTTTACCGTCACACACCTTTACTGTCACACACCTTTACTGTCACACACCTTTACCGTCACACACCTTTACTGTCACACACCATGACACACCTTTACTGTCACACACCTTTACCGTCACACACCTTTACTGTCACACACCATGACACACCTTTACTGTCACACACCTTTACTGTCACACACCTTTACTGTCACACACCGTCACACACCTTTACTGTCACACACCGTCACACACCTGTACTGTCACACAAGAGGACAAGGTCTCTTTAAGAAGCATTTTAAATAAGTAAATAAAATTTGTTCAACTCCTTTTTATTCTTTTGAGCATTCTGTGTTCTTAAATGCAATAATTTAAATGTTTTCTGATGTTTTGCAGAACATTTTTACTGTTATAAAGTGTCATGAAAAAAATAAGTATAAAATATGATAATTTTAGTTTTTGAGACAGAAAGAATTGAGGGAGAGAAATGAGTGTGAGGGCAAGGACACAGAAGTTCAATAAAAAAGTATATATATATATATATATATATATATATATATATATATATATATATATATATATATATATATATATATATATATATCTGTAGAATTATAAATAAATCAAGTCAAGTAGAAAAAATAAATAAATAAAGAAGTGGAATAAAATAAGTGGAGTAAACTGTTCAGTGAGTAAACTGTAGACTTATAAATATGTGGTTAACAAATGTACAAAGAAGTATAATGTGCAAACAGGTTTATAACAGGTTGTTACACAGTAACAACGAGAACAGAAAGTGCAGTGCAATGTCAGTGAAGTATAGAGAAAATGAACAGGGGTCCACGCAGAAGGGAGGAGATCCTAAGAGAACAACGCGAGCGAAACGATGCCTTAAAACAAGCAGCCATATACTTAAAAAAGATCGGGGGTGTTAAAGTCGCAAAGATATTTTCTCTTGTCAAGGAGTCACTGTTCATTTTGTTGATTTTAAAAAAACGTTGATTATTGTTTGTATCAATTAAATTATTTATTCTTTGACACATTCAAAGTTAAATAAAAATACTTTAATGTAATACCGCTCACTTTCTTTAATGCAATAACTACCATTTCTGTCCTTTAGTGTGACATAATGTCCTACGGTGTGACACACATAAAACAACCACAGATTAGTTTTTTTATCTCAAAATACTCAAAAGAACAGTTGAGTATTGCTGTAGGGGAGATATAATCATCTCTCATCTTAAGATGGTATCATTTTCAACAGTTTTGAAAAAGGATGACAGCGAAGTTTGTCTCGTATTCTCGTATCATATCTGTCAACTACCCATATATATATATATATATATATATATATATATATATATATATATATATATATATATATATATATATATATATATATAATAATTAAAATAAAATTCTATATAAAATGTGTGATGTCATTTCCTTTCTGAAAACACATTTCAACTTCCATTTTAGGGCTTACTGAGTTTCTATGTTAACTCTGCGGTCACTGCAGGCAAACATAATCATAACATGAGATAGTGTTTTGTGGAAACTTGGCTCTGGTGGTGAGATTCGTCTCTCTCTTCATGTTTTCCAGGAATCAGATCATACGAACAGCTGGGATTCAGGGCCTTCGGAATGACAGGGAAGATGGCGGCCGGAATCGCCATCACTCTTCAAAACATTGGAGGTAAAGAGAACCTGATGTGAATGAGACAAACAGACTTTATTCATAAATATGACAGATCTTTTTTTCCCTCCTGTCTTTTCTCATTTCTCATTCATCTCTTTATTTTCCTGTCTGGTTATGACGGTTCATTTCCACCCCTGTACTTTTCTTCACACACTTTCTGAATTGGCAAAATGACGAAACTTGCTTTATGCTGATATTTAACACTGTTTCCATGTTATTTTATCCCTGTGCCTGTTCTTCAGGTTTCTTTTGACTAACCTGTCACTTTTCATATTTAATCTGTGCAATAAATTGTTTTTATTTTACAAATGTAATTTTTTTCTAGGTTTATATTTTTAGTAGACATATTTTTATTGGATTTTCATAATTTATTACATAACATTCACACCAATGACTTAGACTCTGATTAATATTATGCTTATGAAATACACACAAAATTAGTAATGGATGTAAACAGGGCTTGACTTTAACACACAGTCACTCCTACTGTCCACTTTAGCGGGTTGATAATATATAAATTTTTCAGTTGTAGTCTTTTAAAAAGGCATCTGAAATAATAAACTGTATTTTTCAATACATATCAAATATTTTCGCTCTCTCTGACAGCGAGTGACACACAAACCCAGCTCCTCTCACTCACTCATTTCATTTGCTCCAGATGAATACACAAAATAATGTCAAAATGGCGGTCTGGGCGAGTATCCATGTAAACACAGTCAGTTCTGTTTTATGTGAACATAAACATTTGATAAAGAAAATGCATGTGTAACAGAGTAATGGATCTGTGCGCCCACTCTTAAAGTGACAGTAGCCTAATAAACCTGCTGACAAATTAAGAGATAATATTAAAAATGTCTATATGGCAGTTTTTCCCCATGGTATCAGTCAAAATTGTTGGCAGTGAAAATACTGAGAGGCTAGTAACTTTGGAAAACCACTAGCCACAGTCTAAAATGTAAAACGTAATATAAATAGATAAAGATACCAAGACAAGTTTCAAGATATATCTATCTATCAGTGTTCCTACGCAGTTTGTAAAAGTATGGAAAAGTTTGGAATTTGATTTTTTTGATTTACTGGTCTGGAAATGTATGGAAACATATCCTGACTATTGCCCCTATTTAGTAGCCTAGCTTCCGCTCAATTTTCATTTTCCTTCAGTACTCCGTCTGAGTTGTTTGCTGGTTATCTCCGGTCAAATTTTAAGCGGTCCAATCAGCGAACAGAGGGAGTGGCTGAGAACGATGGCGTTGATGTCGTGCACTAGTTTGACATACGCCACGACCAAGCGTTAGCGAATGCTTATGGCAGATCCAGAGTGACTCTGGGCAGATCCAATAGTTTTAACCTTCAACAGAGTTCCAGCCTTCAAGGAAGTTAACGCTGGTCAGTGGAGAGTGGCCAGACTCTCTGTACAAATGAAATGTACGAGAGTCTGGTAGGACCAGGCTACCTGTTTAGTTTCCTGTAACAGAAAAATAAGAATTTATAAATTTAAATAAATTTATCATACAAGAAGTGTTTTCAAGGCAGCTGTTTAGTAGTTCTTTAGTTATTGTCAAACACCACTGAATGAATTCAAGGTGCACTTTTTCATTATGGAAAAGGTTTACTAAGGTTATAAGCGTTTTGGGTTTCTTCTCACAATATTCTTCGCACTGAGCCTTTCAAAAGACCTTGATAAAATAATAAAATATACAACCTTTCGTGTGTGCACAAGAAACCTTTAAACTTAGCACAATGCACAGTGAGCCACTTATTGTGCCATCGGCCCATTTCACTGTGTGGTTTCTTGGCCACCACAGAGTATGTGTTTAAGCAGACCTAAGGCCTTGAAATATGACGTACTGCCCTAATGAAAGCCACATTTTGAACACTTTTTCACAATACCAGTATTTTTTATAGACCCTTGAACTTGACAAATAAGACAATGCACAAGGCCGTATTGTGCCATCAGTCCATTTCGTGTCATGTTTTTTCCACCGCCATAGAGGATGCGTTAAATTAGACATTAGGCCTTGATATTAGAGCTACTTAAATATAGCCTGAAAATGTACAGAGAGGTTTGGAAATTTGGTCCTGGAATTTTCAAATGGAAAATGTGTAGAAATACTTCAACAAGTGCTTTTCAGAGTTTTATAGATATGTTGCAGCAGGGTGCAACAAGCAAAATGAGCATAAAAACATGATGGTCATATTCTTTTGATTGTGTTTCTTCTAATTTACAAAAATTTTTCTTTCCTATAGCCATGTCCAGTTACTTGTACATCGTCAAATCGGAGTTCCCACTGGTCCTGCAGGCGTTTTTGAAAACAGATACCAGTTCAGGGTAAGAACTTAAAATGAAATCTCCACTTTCCTTCATGTGCAATTTTAATAATTCTTCACTTCACTGTTACTCCAGTCACTGGTAAGGACATGTACTGTCATTATCAGCTGACAATGTCATCGTTGAGGTCAAATGCCTGCAGTCCACCAGGGCAAATACTCAAAAATCTCAACCTGGCATCAAGGGGGAGGTGTGGTGGCTGCTGCTAACTGTGATTGGTCGGTTAATAAGAGAACGAAGGCTGATTGGCTGATGCTGTCTCTTTCCCACACACACCTCTGTCCTTCTGCGCGTGACAGCTGCTTTAAACAAGCATACTGTCATGGCAACCGCTTAACGTGCTGATGTCAGTAGACACAACTCGTTTCTCGAATCTTGAAACAGTCGCTGGGTTATAACTCTGTTCAGCTGCTTGTGTTCTCAGGTTAAATCCTAACTTAAATCTGTTTGATCAAGTTTAGATATTGTGTGGAAAAAAGACACACTGGAGTGTTTGTAAGAAGAACATCATTTTTAGTAAGAAGAGACATGATCTTAATTACTAGGCCCGTGAGTGTCGTTGTTTAAATTCTAGCCACGTTTTAATTTTAATCCCCTGTTTCGTTAGCATGATTGCAAAGTCATTGAAGGTTAAGCGTCCAAATCTTCTGTTTTATGTAATGTGCATTTCAGAATTACTGGATTAGTTTGAAGGCTTCCAATTAACAGAGAGAAAGTGTAGATGGGCAAGGTGATTTATTTATATGACCAGTGCGATGCTCACACAGGCTTTAAAGTGCTGGACACTGAACAGGTCAGCAATGTTGGAAACTGAGCAAAGATGGAGGCGTGTGCTTCAGTGTTAACATTATGCATTGACTGAGAGCTTTTGTATAATTTCAGGACCAGGTGCAGCATGTATGTGAACACACACACACACACACACACACACACACAC